>JASANA010001958.1:0-19322 GCA_030248095.1 Ptycholaimellus sp. GST1_10
CCAGCTTCAATCAGACCCTTTACGACCTGGACTCCCACGAGCTCTCCCTGGCCGGCCACTTCGTCTACGCCCTCAATGTCCTCGTCAACTACTTTCTCTGCAGCAAGATGATCCTGAGCGACTACATGCAGAGGAACGTGGGCGTGGGCGCCATTCACCGACTGGAGCAGTACGGCTACCTGCCTACCAACTCCAAGCACAGCGCCAGCTTCCTCCAGTGGGCCCTCAAGACGGTGGAGGACCGAAGACCCCTCCGCTACCGCAACTACTTCAGAGACCGTCCGCGAACAGTCAACTATCCACACCTGGCCACTCAAAGGCGCCTATCCATGAACTTCGTCGTCTCCCTGGGCGTGCAGGACATCCCCGACGGGCTCCAGCAGAGCCATTCGACGGAGGAGGAGCCGAAGGACAGAGAAGATGAGATCCAGGAAGACGAGGAAGACGAAGCCGGCGCAGAAGAAGCCATGGAGACGGAGGAAGAGGGCGCCGTGAACAGCGAGATGAGATACAGCGGCCCCTGCATCAACCTCGAGGAAGATGAGATCCAACTCAAGACCCCGCTTGTTCCAAACTGGGCGGCAGCGAAGCAGGCGGAAGAACAGGCTGCGCGTGCCAGTGTCGCCGACATTCAGATCCAGCTCCGCCACAAAGACCCACCCCCAGCAGAGGACATGCTGGCAGATGAGGTAGTCCCTCCAAGCTCAGAGCGAATGGTCTTAGAGCCTGCATTAAAGGAGCAGGAGTTGGCCTTGCTGCCTACAGCAGAGCTGCGCCGCATTCTCCAGCTGGAGGAACAGAAGCACCAAGAGCGTCTGCGGAAGAAGAGGGAGATGGAGGAGGAAGCAAAGAAGAAGAAGGAAGCGGAAGAGGAGAGGAAGCGCCTGCTACGGGAGCACCGCGACACCCAGGCCCTCGTCGCTAAGATCGAGGCACTCCGCCGACAAGACCTTCTCCCAGGTACACCTCCATCCAACAAACCTACCTCACAAAGATCCAGAGACACAACTTTCTCTACAACTTGCTCTCTATTCCTTTTCTTGGCCGTCTTCTTTTCCTGGCTGCCTCTAGCCAGGGCGCCTGCTGTTCTCAAAGGACCGGACGCTAATCAGACACAGCTAGTGAGAGTAGTGAGATCCAGCCTGCTTCATCCTGACAATGAAGTCCCAGCCCTGATCACTTTGGGGGTGACACTCTTCGCCCTGCTCATAGCCTGCTTAGCCTGCCACTTCATGTGCCTTAGAACCTGTTACAGCTGGAAGTGCTCTTTTGAGCCAAGGCAACACCCAAATTGGTGGCTAACGGCTTGCCTCTTCCCCTACTACGGAGAACTCCATCTTTGCTGCAAGTGCTATGACGCCGTTGAGCCTTGCTGTTGTGCTGGGGCCCATTGCTGCTGCGCCTCATGCATCTATGTCCACGACAGTTTCTCTAGGGATGAAGAAGGAGAGACAGCAGAGGATGGGGTAGAAGAAGAAACCTCAGATCCCGCTGGTGAGGTGCGAGTAGGCACGGCTGGTGAGGTGAGAGTAGGCACGGCTGGTGAGGTGCGAGTAGGCACGGTCATCGCAGCTCAGCCGTGCACGCCCCGACGAAGCACTCTCAGAACTGCTGTCAGATTCCGCCCAGCAACCAATTCAGTGCACTTTGGTGGAGTACAGACTGGAAGGGAGAGGCTAAGAATGGCTCAGGTTGAGACTCAGCTCGAGAAAGTCGTTCAGAGAGTGGAAGAAAGGAGAGCGGCTGAGGAGGAGCTGAGAATGAGCCGAACGGAGGCACAGTTAGAAGAGGCAGTGCGCAGAGTGGAGCAGGGACGAGTGGTAGAGAGGAGACTGAGAATGGAGGAAGGAGAGGATGGTGATTCTCAGCAATCAGCCGCCAACATGGAGCAGATGTTAGCGCAGTTGGAAGAAAGGACGGAGCACGTGGAGAGCGCTGTTCAGAGGCTGGAGGATAGGGCAGTGGACGTGGGGAGATTGAGAATGGAGGTTGGCGAAGAACCCGACGTTCTGTTGCACCAGCCCATTCCCACCATGCCCCTTTTCTCCTCCTACTACATCACTTGCACAGCCACCACCAACCATGAGAACAGATACTGGGGCAACATTTACCTCATGTGTCCACCAGCTCAGATCCCTCCAGGGGTGGAAGACAATCATGTCATCACCAAATTTTTGGTGGACACTGGAAGTCAGATCACCTTAGTCTCCAGAGTCCTTTTTGCTCAGATCACTCCCCAGCCGCAAGTCCTCAAATACAATGTGTCTCTGACAGGCATAGGTTCAGAGGTTTATAAGACGACGGAGGTGAGCCTGTGCTTGCAAATGGGTGGCTATCAGAAGACGGTGAAAGCCAAACTCCTGCCAGCGGCCGACAAAGATCCGATCAAGGGCATATTGGGCATGGATTTCCTCCAGCAACAGCCTGGGGACGACCCTTCCAACCCCCCTCCACCTTTGATCTTGGATGGGGCTAAGAAAACCTTGACATTTGGAACGGAGGTGATGTATCCGGGGCCTCCTGAATGGCCGCCGTCAGATTGCCCAGAGTCCGTTCACGTCCAGCATGAAGAACTCCCGTCACCTTTGCCATCACCATCCCCTCCATCGCCTTTCCGAGAAGAAGAAGAGGGAAATGAGGAATTGAGAGGAAAGGAGGTGAGATTTGCTTTGGGAACGAAGGGAGTGAATGAGAGTGCAGCTTCGACTGCAATGACGGGAGGAGAAGAGGAGCAGAGATTGACGACCTCCAAGTTGGCCAATGAGAAGCTAGCGCCCGTCCCCGATTCATTAGACTCAGAGAAGGAGTCGGGAATAGATCTAGATGAGGATGCTGAGACTAGTGGAGGAGAAAGGGAGGATACTTCTGATGTCTTCCTTCTCCAAGAGACCATATTAGAGCCTTATTCCCAGTCCGTTTGGAAGGTGGGATGTGTGGAGCTTGCTGGTAAGATAACAGTCATTGAGAATGCCCTAGACGAAGACGGGTCCCGGCCTCAAACCACCGTTCCTTATGGAGACTTCACTTTGCCTGAAGGGCAGGAGGGTTTGATAGAGGATAAAGCCTATGGTCCATCGGCTGTTGTGGGCTTTGCTGTGAACGGACAGGCCTGCGTCAGCCTCATCAACAACTCGGCCGACCATCAGATCCTTCCTCTAGGCACCGTCGTTGGAAAGGCAGAAAATGCCACCAACTATCCCTTCATTCCCTTGACAAAAGACCTGCTCTTAGATCATCCATCCCAAACAGCTATGATGAGTGAAGGAGGAGAAAGTGGGCCAGATGGGAAGTGCAGGGATCCAGACTGTCATTTGCACAACTTAGATTTGTTTCACCTTTCCAAAAGGGAGCGAGCTGACCTCCAAGAGCTGATATGTTCCTTCAGAGACATCTTCAGCAAATCCAAAAAGGACGTTGGAACCTGCGATTTCTTTCGATTTTGCTTAGAGTCGTACCTCAAAAGTATTCCCTCCCATATTCAGACATTTTTGGACTTGGAGACGACTATTCTCTGGCAGAAGATAGGAGAGTTAGAGGAGCAAGGGGTGGTAGCTAAGAAGCTGAGCAGCTATGCGAGCAAGGTGGTGCTGGTGCCTAAGCACACCAAGCCCGACGAAGACCTCACCCATCCCAACAACTGGCGCTTTTGCCTCAACCTCATTACTGTCAATTCCAGTCTGAAGCCTTCAGAGTATCAAAACTGGAATGCTATGAAGATCCGTGATGCCATTGAGCTATTGGCAGGCTCTGACTACATTTCGATATTAGATGCTTGCAATGCGTTCTTTACGCTAAAATTAGAGGAAGGAAGCCAAGATTTGGCTGGATTCAGAGCCTTAGGCCAGTCGTACGTCTTTCAGAGAGTGCCGCAGGGATTGAAGTACGCCAGTCACTTCTGGCAGTACGCCATTGACACCATCATGGCTGAGTATCTGCAAAGATTTGTCCTTTCCTATGCCAACGACATGGCTATCTATACGAAGCCTCAGGAGCATGTGGTCTCTTCATTCTCCCTCCATCTCCAACATTTGAAACTGGTGATGCAGAGGTTGAGAGAGGCGGGCATTAAGATTTCAGCCGCAAAAGCGCAGCTCTGTCAGAAGTCGGTGAAGTGGTTGGGCTTTGAAGTGAGAGGAAGAGAGGGAGTTCAGCCGGACAAGGATCGGACGGCCATTTTGGCCGCCAAACCCGCCCCTGACAATCCACGCTCGTTGAAGTCGTTCTTGGCCGCAATCCAATATTGGATGGCTTACATGCCCAAGTACTACCACACTACCTCACCCCTCTATGAGCTGCTGAGAAAGGGAGTGGCCTGGCAGTGGGGAGAGACGGAGGCAAAGGCTTTCCAGGCAACAAAGGACCTCCTATCAGATGCAACCTTGCTGGCCTTTCCCACATCAGATTCACAATTCATTTTGCGCTGCGATGCCAGCTATGAGGCCATGGGCTGTATGGTCACTCAACAGCAGCCGGACGGTTCAGAAGCTCCACTTTCCTTTGCTGCCCATAGATTCACGCTCCCGGAGCGACAAATGTCGGTGTTTGAGAAAGAGTGCTATGCCATTCACTTCGGCATACTGCACCACAAGAAGTGGTTTCTCTATCCCATGGTCACACCTATTCAGGTTTTCACGGACCATAAGAGTCACGAGCACCTTCACACCTGTCGTTCACCCAGTCCTAGAGTGGCTAGATGGAGGTCGCAATTGAGCGCCTACTCATTAGACATCAAGTACGTGAAAGGGGATGCGGCCGCCCATAGGCTTCCAGACCTTTTGTCCAGGATTTGGAGCGATCCTCATCCAGGGAGGAAGTTGAGAGAGGATATGGCGGAGAAGAGGGCGGAGGAAACGATGAGTTTGGAGAATCAGGGCATTCATCCGCTCACCACGCCGCATCATGAGCCCATTTACACTACCTTTACACTCTCCTCCATCCCACAACGCTTCGCTTCAGATACGCCCTTTTCCATCCTTCCTATGAGATTGAGGAGTGGAAGAGTGAAGGCAGGAGAAGATGAGAGGTTTCCGGGGGCGCTTCCTAGAATGCCCACCGTAGAAGAGGAGGTAGTTGTTGATCCGTCCACTGCGACAGAGCCTCAAAGACCCATCGGCCCCGTTCAAATGATGAGCGTTGGGTGCCAAACTGAGAATTCCATTCAGAACCTCACCAGCCAAATCCAAGCAGAGGACCCGTGGATAGCTAAGCGATTCCACGAATTTGAGACAGGAAGTGAGAAGGTCCTGGAGAAGCTGAGAAAGGAAGGATTGAGAGTGAGGGATGATGGAGTGCTGATGAAGATGCTGGACTTGAAGGAAGTGCCGGTCTGTCCGGCGTCCTTGCAGACTAAGATGCTGCTCGAGTCCCATGACTCCCACATGGGCGGCATGCACCAGTCCGCCGATAAGATGTACACTCAATTGTCCACCATCACCTATTGGTTTGGTATGGGTGTGGACATAAATGAGTACACCAGGTGCTGTGCTCTTTGTGCTAGTACTAAGAACGCCAATAAGCTCACTACGCCTTTGCTTCATCCATTGCCTTGGCCAGAGCGAAATTGGGAGCACATTCAAGTGGACATCCTTGGTCCATATGAGAGGACGGAAGACGGGCATGTTGCAACTTTGCTCATCATCGACAAAAGATCCAAATTTGCCTTCACCAACTACCTGACTCGATTAGATGCAGATCACGTCGCCTACAAACTGTTAGAGTTTGCCATAGCTATTTTCGGTGTTCCTAAGGTGATAGGCGCAGATGCTGGAAGCGTTTTCACTTCCACTCTTTTCACTAAGATCATGGAGCAGGTGGGAGCTGAGGTTTACACCTGCAGTGCTCAGAATCAGAAGGCAAACGGAGGGTGTGAAGCGGCAGCTAAGAAACTCATCACCTTGCAACGTGTGAAACACGTGATTTCGGAAGTTGTGAGAGACGTGAGTGGCATGGATAGATCCGATTGGATAGCTCCAGATAGGTTCATCAACCTTTCTCTCATGCCGTACCAGGCCGCCGGCCACAGATCCATCAGTGTTTCGCCCTACTTCGCCATGTTCAAAACTGACATGCGCATGCCATCGGAGGCTATATTAGAGACTGCCATGGGCTATTCAGAGGAGGAAACCACCCAGCGCCAGATGGTGATGCGGTTGGTGAAAGCTGAAGAGCGAATGAGAGAGGAGGCAAGGAAGTCTGAGATTGAGATAGCTGGAAAGTGGTCGAATAAGATGTACATGCCCGTTGAGATGATGGAGGGCACGATGGTGAGAAAGAAGGTAGAGGGAAGCCATATTCACAAGAGGGACCCGCTTAGATGGGATGGTCCATTCCGCATAGTGCGCATGGACAACCTCAATCACGCCATTCTTAGATACATTCTCACCCCCGACCTGCCAGACTTTCAAGCTCATCTTTCCAAGCTTAAGATCACCCACAAGCTTGTTCCTCTTCCTTGGAACCCCAATTGTGGCATTAGATGGTGGGAAGGGCAGCAAAAACAGCCTTCGAAGAACCGCCGTTCAGAGCGACTTCACAAGCAGATTGCTGCACAAAACGCTCTCTACTATAGCTTTTACTTGAGATATTTCCAAAAAGCGCCTGTGAATCAGTGGGAGCTCATCGTTGAGAAAGCGAAAGAAATGGCTGGACCCAAGCCTCCATGGCAGTACTAATTGCCTATTAGATCCTTATACAGATGCTTCAAAATTTAGACGCTATCTGAAAACCAAAACCTGTCAACAACAGCTGCAAAGTTAACAGGACCGAGCGATGAAGGGCAGTCGTGACGGATGCGAGTGCTAGCGGGCCGCCATCCTGCCCCCAAAACCCACTTTATTCTCTGCTTTAATCCCATTTTGTGCCTTGCAATTCTATTCTCACTCAATATCCCAATTAGTCTGCTTGAAATTTCCATCTAAGAAACTGCTGGTATTACGTGTCCATAGTCATTGAAAAACGGAGAAAACTGTAAATTTTCAGCCCATGCAAATGCTCCCAACATATACCCCATCAGATGCTTCCAACTTATTCTGCAAATTTATTAGATCCATCCCAATTACTGACGAATTGCAATTATTCTTCGATGCAAATTTTGAGCTGATGAATTTTGAGCCTCACCTTCGAGTACTGCACCTGAAAGCATGGAGGTAAGGTGGAGGTAGGCATGTTCGAAGGCCCGCTCTATATCCTTTGCTTTCAGGGTCGTTTAACTGCGCATTTGGGTGATTTTGTCCCTTCTGTAGTGAGTTATGGCAGTCAGATTGGATTTTTGCTAGGAAAATGGCTCTACCCAGCTCTGAGATGCTTCAGTTTTGGCTAATTCATGCCTCAATTTGCAATATTTTGATGGTTTTATGACAGAAAAGTATCTACCCAGTTGGCTCAAGTTACACAAAACAGCCAAAAACTCATGGAAATGGTCAAAATTACCTAAAATTGGAAAACTTTAAAACATAAGGCTGATGAGCAGCTGCGGATTACGCAACCAGCGACTCTGATACGCATAACGTCTACGAGTCATCGTTTTTCAACTTAGTATTTCAACCACATGCAAAAACGTAATGAACATTTCAAATTTCGATCCTACCTTTTATTAACAATGTTAGCAGTCATATTGCTAAAGAAATGATGGTCAAGTAACGTTTTAGCCCCTGATTCAAGGAATGTAGGGCCGATTTAGGAAATTTACGCAGTGTTTCTAGACTAATTCAGGTGTGCTTTTTACGAATCTGTAGCATACATTTTTTATTTCGATCCTACATTATCTGTTTCTGCAGTGTATGGCCACCATACCGCTCATAGGCCCTTATAAAGGCTTCTACACCCTTTGACTCCCTGATTCAAGGAATGTAGGGCCGATCCTAGGGCGCAACAGCGCCCTAGTTATGAATGGGTGATCGAGTTTTTGGGTGGTCGCGTGTCCCGAGGTTCAGCGCCTTGGATGTTGAATGAAACCATACGTGACCCGACCCCCCCCCCCCCCCCCCCCCCCCCCCCCCCCGAAGCAACCAACCAACTTTTTGCCTGCGACCCCCCCCGACCCCCCCCGGTCCCAACCAACCAACCAAGTTTTTTCAGGACCTACCTGACCAACCAACCAACTTGGCTGGGAGGTACCCCCCCTGGGGCCCCCGGTCCTTCCAACCAACCAAGTTTTTGACAATTTCATACGAAATTTACTTGTTTTGTTGATCAATATCAAAAATTTTCCTTGCTGGCGCAAGTTTTGTGCCCAATTGGGGTTTTTAGGAGCACTTTTTCGTTAAAAAGGCCTATATTTTGCAAAATTTTCCCATTGCACTAAGTAATCAACCAACTTTGTTGAAACCCCAAATAACCCCCACCGGTGGGGGGTGGGGGCCCCCGGGGGGGGGTCGGGGGGGGGGGCCCCCGCCCCAACCAACCAACTTTGACCTGGAAAAACCCGACCGGGGGGGGGTGGGGGGGGTAAAATCAACCAACACCGGGGGGGGTTCATTTTTTAGTAGGGACACGTATGAATGAAACCATGGACATTTATACACCAATCGAAAGCTTGTAAGGAGATCTCGATGACGAAAATCGTGGAAATTTAATTTTAGGCCTAGAATTTTAGAAATTTTGAAAAAACCTGAAAAAAAAGTAAAAAAATATGACTTCTCTGTCTTCGAAGTGCTCTAATTTTAGAACAAAACCGAAATTCAAAAATCCAAGAATTACGTGTTTTAGCAAATTGCTTCAGCTTTTCAGTGGTGCTATTTTTGTAATAAGTATTATGGAGAAATTTCCCAATCAATTCAAGTTTTTGAGAGCGATGTGGTTCGATTTTGTGCTCTACCCATTTTGCTTATGTTTCAATGAAGCCAAACTGCGCAGTTTTTTAAAACTGATGCGCAGGTTAGCTTGTATGCAATAGGTTTGTGAGCTTTATGGGGTCTTAGAGACATCGACCTAGCTATGAATGGTTGGTGGTAGAAAGATAGATCCTATGGCGCCCTAGTTATGAATGGGCAATCAAGTTTTTCGATGGTTGCATGTCACAAGCTACAACTCCTTAGATATTGGATGAAACCTATAACATATATTTCAATCAAAAGCTTTCAGTGAGACCTAGATGGAGAAAATCGTGAAATTTTGAAAAAAAACCTGGAAAAGTTCTAATAATTCAATTTTTTATCAACTGATGATCAGGTTAGGTTTGAGCAATGGATTTTTGCCAATGACTGTTTGAAGCCTTGTTCATGTGGCAAGTAAATAGGTCTTCCACATGGCCAAGACCTAGACAAGACTAAAATGCTACAGCATGAGCTGCTTATGAATTGTCAATCATCAAAAAGAACTAGACAAGGTGTGACAAAATCGTGATAAATTTAGATTTAAATTATAAACCATTTTGAGTCAAAATTTTAACAGGTTCATCTACGAAATCCACTGAGCATTCATAAGCAGGCGGCAATTTTGGCACAAAGAGGACAAAAATTAGTGAATGATAAAATAGAAAATACAACTAGTGTAATAAAAAAATGATTAAATCGAAAGAAAATTTCTGAATTTTTGGTCACAATGAACTTATAAGTTTACTAAATGAGGTGTAACAAAATAAAACAAACAAAATTAAAGTTAAATTGAAATGAGCTAAAGTAAAGTTAACTTTTGCTAGCATTTGCAATATGATCAATTTTTTCTTTTCAAATCACTTTTCAAACTTTACATGTATTTTTCTGTAAGAGGCTTTTTCTGATTTAGTAAAGTTCACAAATAACATCACTTAATCAAAAATTAAAGACAAAATTAAAACTAGAATAATCGAAATAACAAGTTTCCTGCCATAAATTGCCGCCTGCTTATGAATGCTCAGTGGATTTCGTAGATGAACCTGTTAAAATTTTGACTCAAAATGGTTTATAATTTAAATCTAAATTTATCACGATTTTGTCACACCTTGTCTAGTTCTTTTTGATGATTGACAATTCATAAGCAGCTCATGCTGTAGCATTTTAGTCTTGTTTAGGAAATGTACGCAGTGTTTCTAATGTACGCAGTGTTTCTAGACTAATTCGGGTGTGCTTTTTACGAATATGTAGCGTACATTTTTTATTTCGATCCTACATTATCTGTTTCTGCAATGTATGGCCACCAGATCGCTCATAGGCCCTTATAAAGGCTTCTACACCCTTTGACTCCCTGATTCAAGGAATGTAGGGCCGATTTAGGAAATGTACGCAGTGTTTCTAGACTAATTCGGGTGTGCTTTTTACGAATATGTAGCGTACATTTTTTATTTCGATCCTACATTATCTGTTTCTGCAGGGTATTGCCACCAGGCAAGGCTTTTAAAAAGGCTTCAAAAATGCTTTTAAAAGCATCGTAATATAAGGATGTTAGGCATTTAGGACTGGCCGCAGGCAGAAGTATAGCGAGGTAGTTTGGGCGCCAACTTAAATATTTGAATCCTAGTCAGCCATACTCTACAAATGTGTTTCATCGAATATTCTAGTAAAGTAGGCCTTAAAAAGACTTCTACACCTTTTGAGCATATGTTATTGGGCATTACAAGGTACAACAGGGCATCTTAATGTGCGCGCCAGAGCCCCGCGCCACAGCCTCGGGTGAAGGCCAAGACCATCAATAAATCGGCCCTACATTCCTTGAATCAGGGAGTCAAAGGGTGTAGAAGCCTTTATAAGGGCCTATGAGCGGTCTGGTGGCCATACCATGCAGAAACATATTATATAGGATCGAAATAAAAAATGTACGCTACAGATTCGTAAAAAGCACACCCGAATTAGTCTAGAAACACTGCGTACATTTCCTAAATCGGCCCTACATTCCTTGAATCAGGGAGTCAAAGGGTGTAGAAGCCTTTTATAAGGCCTATGAGCGGTCTGGTGGCCAAACCATGCAGAAACAAGAAATGTAGGATCGAAATAAAAAATGTACGCTACAGATTCGTAAAAAGCACGCCAGAATTAATCTAGAAACACTGCGTACATTTCCTAAATCGGCCCTACATTTCCGGAATCAGGGAGTGAATGGGTGTAGAAGCCTTTTTAAAGGCATATGAGCAATCTGGTGCCTAAACAAGGCAGAAACAGGAAATGTAGGATCGAAATAAAAAATCTATGCTACAGATTCGTAAAAAGCACACCCGAATTAGTCTAGAAACACTGCGTACATTTCCTAAATCGGCCCTACCTTCCTTGAATCCGGGGCTAAAATGTAACTCGACCATCATTTGCCTACATTTCTTTAGCAATATGACTACTAGCATTGTCAATAAAAGGTAGGATCGGAATTTGAAATGTACATTACGTTTTTAGCATGTGGTTGAACTACTAAGTTGAAAAATGAGGCGTACATTTACAAATTTAGTTCTACATTTTTTTAACCATACCCAAATGAGTAAATTTAGTTTAGAAATTTTGTAATATTCAAGTGTAAGACACGTTTTGGCTAACGAAAGCAGAAAAACTTAAAACTTTACATACACATTTGGTATCATTAGATTGCTAATAAAACGCTCTAAAGCCAGAAAAATTTTTTCTAGAATATTCCAGAAAATTTCCAGAAAATTTTTCCAGAAAATTTGTATCGACGGCCCCAAATATGAAAACGACGCGAAACGATTGGTACCATTCGACTTAGAAATTAAATTTTAAATTAAATTAAATATTTTAACCAAAATTTTGGAGAAAATAGACGGAAAATACAAAAATTTTATTTAGGGAATTATGGTCCTTAAATAATAAAAAAAAATTGGGGAATGAGTGGGGAATGGGAATCATTTTGGGGAATGGGGAATTAAATTGGTGACTTCAAAATTCATTCAAAAAAGTGTCAATGCAAACAAACCGAAATCCAACGTATTATATATCAAAATGACCGCAAGAATTTGTGTTTTAATTTGGGCATGATTGTTCTTTTGGCAAATTCAGTCTATTTTGAATTATCAGTTTTTTGTGTCAAAATTGAAAAACTGAAATTTTCGATTTTTAAAAATTAAAAATTTTTAAAAATTAGAGCAAATTATACAACAATTGAAGTATACCGCCCTTTTTGTGTCCAATTTACCTTTCGATTGACACATAATAGTCTACATTTATCTAAGCTTTCTTAAACAAAAGTTATCAGAAACAGAATATGTAGCCCCAAAAAGGTGCATGTTACAAAACTGCTCATATCATGTCAACAAAACCATAATTTGGGAAACGATTGATGTCATAGAGATAAGAACAAAATTGCCTTGGATGGAATTTCAAATCTATAATAACATCTTATTGACTCTATCAAATCCTGCCTCTTAAGAAGAATTTTATGAGACTTTATTAACACCTCTTAATAATGTTCAATATACTATTGCTCTGGTGTAGCAAAGAACGTGGTGTGGTAAAAAACTATAATAAATTGTGCTAACTTCTGAGCGATAACGGGAGAAGTGAAGCAGACCTCTTTACATCTGTGATGTTTCCCACACTGATGGCTGAAAGTCCGCAGGCGCGCCCGGCTCATCATAGGCAGCACTGCTAAGCAGGAGAAGAGGCAGTGAAATGGGGCCCCTCTTCCTCCTCCTCTTCTCATCCTCCCTCTTCCCCATCTCCTCCTCCCTGGACCCCGAGTGCAGCATGAACGCCGTTCTTCCCCTCCTCTCCTTGCCCCTCCCTCCCCAAAGGCAAAGGTTGCCCTGCAGCTGGAGCTCATCCAGCACTGGGGCTACCCTGCCGAGCAGCACAGCGTCACCACCCAGGACAAGTACCAGCTCACCCTTCTTCGCATACCGCATGGCATGCTCGCGCATCTGGCTCATGCATGGCTCTTTGTAAAGCCTTTGAAGATGTGCAGGAAAGAGCGGTGCGGGCTCTGGTGGCAGGCGGGGTGTGGTGTTCCTGCAGCACGGGCTGGAAGGCTGCTGCACCAACTGGATCACCAATCTCCCCTCCCAGTCCGCCGGTCTAATCTTCACCCTAACCTTCTTTTTCAACCTGAGCAGAGGCTGTTTGAGGCTTTGTATTCGCGGACGCAGGCTTCGACGTCTGGCTGGGCAACTTTCGCGGCAACTCCTACAGTCGCGGACACGCTGATGCCCATATTTCAGAGCACGACTATTGGCAGTTCAGCTGGGACGAAATGGCGCTTCAGGTTCATCTTTGAGGATGAGAGATGAGGGATGAGAAAGGAAGCTGGCAGGACCTCCCGGCCATGATCGACTATGCCCTGAGTGTGTCGGGGGCGGAGAAGCTGAACTACGTCGGCCATTCCGAGGGCACCATGACCCTGTTTGCCCTCGCCTCCGAAAGACCCGACTGGGTCCTGCCTCGAGTACCGTCTTACACTCATTCTAGCCTCCTTCTTCTGCCAGAAGAGAGGAGTGTTGAGGTGGAGAATTTCTTCGCCTTGGGGCCCGTGGCAACGGTCCAGCACATCGGAGGCCTCATGTCCTACATCGCCAAATTGCAGTGGCCGCTTGAAGTCCCGCATTTTCAAGCCCATCATCCCAGCCAGCTATGAGCCATTGCAATTGCAGCAGGCGCTGAAAATCCTGGGCCCCAACGAGTTCGTGCCGGAGCCGAGTTTTCTGCGAAAGTTCTCCGAAGCGACCTGCCACAATGCCGTGCCTGACTTTTCCCTCTTTCTAGCTTCCAGAGCAGTGAAGAGGCAAAGCACAGGCGGCGGATCGTTTGGTCTGCGAGAACCTCTACTTCCTCATGTTTGGCCCCAACACTGAAAACCTGAACGCGGTCAGCCTTTCTCCAATCTCTCCACCTCCGCCTTCATCTCTGATCGAGCTAGCAGAAGCTGGAAACTGCAGAGTCGTCTACCGGTTTATTTGGCCCATAGTCCTGCTGGCACCTCCACCAAAAATGTCTTCCACTTCGCTCAGGTTTTTATCCCATTTGGCTGCTGGAAGCTTTAATTGAATATATGGATATACAGGGCGTGAAGGCGGAACTATTCCAAGCCTACGACTATGGAGTTGTGGGAAACCTGCGCCACTACGGATCGGTAAGAAAGATGAATGCAATGAAGCGGAGTTGTCACAAATACTGGTAATCTAGATTTGGCCTAGGCGCTACGATCTAAGGGACATTAACATCCCAGTGTTAGGCGTTGAATGCTGTGGAGTATGAACGGTTTATAGCAGCATCAATTTTAGCTATCTTTTCTGGGGCTCCAAGGATGTGCTGGCTGACGAACAAGATATTTTTGACACCATTCTACCTCTAGTGTCAACAATAAAGTTAATTTCATTCATTAATTCTTCATTAAACCTCAATTTGGGTTGTAGGGGCAACTTTGAACTGGACATGAACCACTGCGACCTTATCTGGGGCCTGACTGCAGCCAAAGATGTTCGCCGCTTTTTGCATGGGCAAGTTCTTCAGCTTTTTATTGCAGGTGTACCAGCCAATCGCCAACATCATACACAATGGCTGAAGAATGGATGACGTAATGCATGTTGTGAAAAGGATTTCAGAATTCTAAAGAGACGCAAATGTGCTCCTTCTTATTCCCCACTGCCAGCTCAAGTGCATTGAGTGTGCAGGCACATGAAAACGCATACAAAAAGCAGCATGCGAAAACGCAGCAGCGAAAAAGGCATGTTTCTGTTGGAATACAAGCGCTTTTGCGCTAGAGCAAAGGCGTGGAGGGGTGTCAAGGGAGGCAGGAGGGCTGGCGACTGTTTGCACAGGTTAATGCAGCTGGAGGGAGAGGTGGGGTGTGTGCTGTGTGTTTGTGGGCGCGCATTCTCCGCTGCTGCGATGCGGGCTGGGGGGGCTAAAGGGAGCGTCCGTGAAAGGCGGGAGAGTCCGTGAAAGCTGGGAGGGATAATGGGCCCTAAGCTTCCCTTAGCCTCTCCTGACCTCAGACCTCCGTCGCCACCGTCGCTCCTAGCCCGCCCCCGCCCACTCGAGACACTCACTGCCTTGTCTCACCCTACCACTCACCCCACTGACTCCTTCCCTAGCTACCCTTTGTGCTGCTATGCTCACTCACATCTGATCTGGAGTGAGACCAATAGACTAATGCCTGGCGGCTGGTTAGGGCTGCCGTTTGCTTATGAAATCGCTCACTGCGGTTTAGAGCGCCAACAATTTTCTTGACGGCTATTGAGCACAGGTCCAAAATAGCAGATGGAACATGCTTTCCTTTTCGTTTGTTTTTTGTTCCATCTCAAAAGTGAGAGAAAACATATTTTAACCGGTTTTCTTCTTCATTTAAAAAATAGAGCATTTCTAATGTGAATTTCACATTCATCCTGCCGGATTTCTACCCTTTTTTGTGTTCATGTAAAACAGACATGAATAAATTGTTTGCTTCTAACCTGAACATAGGATGTTTTTGAATTTTAGAAGACTCCAGCTGTTATTTGGAAATAGAAAATGGGGATTATGCTGAATTGTGAAAGCTCAGGCAGGGAGGCCTTTTCTTGGGGTTAGTGGGAGTGGAGTGTGCTGATCCGCTGTTCAAACAGAATTTCCTAAAAGGCAGCCGCGTCTACTGCTGCCAATTTGCAACTCTCCTCCTCACCGCCTCCTTCTCTCATCGATTGACTTCCCGAATCCTCTCCAATTCTTGTCCTTGCCGTTCTCTCTTTGTCCCACAGGTGCTTTTCAGTCACAGATTGGGCCGCACTGTCCAGTGCCTATTCGCTCCCTTCCCTGCAAAGCCTGCTTTGAGCCTATTATTAAATGGCTTTTACGTCAGAGCCAAGAGCTAAAGAGGCGGCTAAGAAGAAGTCGAGCCAGCCGTTGGGAAGAGGCAGATGCGTGTCATAATGCGGATAGAAGGCAGCCTGTTGAACACAAAGTGGGGTGGGCCGAAGAGCGAGGTGTGAGGTTACGCCGTGGAGGAGAGAGAGGGAAGGAGCGTAGGTGCATAAGGACTCACAGCCTCCCTCCCCCCGTGCACCATGTCTGGCCATGAGATCAGAGCGCGCGGCCCTCCCGCATTCCCCTGCTGCCCCTCTTCTAGACACTTTACGCTGCCCTTCCAGTCGCAAACAAACCTTCTCACACTTATCCACCCATTTCTACCCATGAGTAGGCCAGATGGGAGCGGTTTTCCAACCACATAGCCTCCTGACCTACTAGGCCGTGCTGTCCTTTTTCCCCGTTGAGTAGCGGTGGGT
Source organism: Ptycholaimellus sp. GST1_10 (assembly GCA_030248095.1). Taxonomy (NCBI): domain Eukaryota; kingdom Metazoa; phylum Nematoda; class Chromadorea; order Chromadorida; family Chromadoridae; genus Ptycholaimellus; species Ptycholaimellus sp. GST1_10. Next base: position 16,106 of record JASANA010001958.1, read on the forward strand.
GGGGCTGGTGGCTACTCTTGGGGCTGGCGCGAGCGGAGAGGCAGTTGAGAGCCGTGTAGAAGTATTGGTGCTTGACCCTTCCCGTTGTCCCTTTCCCTCTGTTCCCTCCCAGGTTCTTCCAGATTCCCCCTTTCCCTGCCCCCCTCCAACCCCTCCCCCCGGCCTCTTGCCTGTCCCCAGCCGGGGGGACATGGAGAGCTGTGGGCTGTGGGCCAAGAGGAGTGGGCGTGGGGGAGGGGGGAGTAGTCTCTCTCTCTTTTCTCTCACGGTAAACACCTATGTGGAACCCTGCTGATGGTGGTGGGTGGGTGGGGTATGTGGGGGTTGGGGCGCGCGCCCCTCTGTCTCTGCGCTCCTATGGCCTCCGCCTCCAGTGCAAACAAGCGCGAGACGCCGGCGCCCTCTTCTCCTCCTCCTCCTCCTCACTCCCTCGTCCCCCCAGACCCCGACCCTTCCCCCAACTCCACCGCCCTCTCCCACACCTTCGCCCACCCCGCCCCCATCTTCGACCGCCATTTCTCCCCCCCCTTCGCCACTCTCATCGCCTTCCTTCTCGCCTGCCGCTTCCTCCTCCTCCCCGACTCCCCTCAATCCCCTCCACCCTTACCTCCGCCCCCACCTCCACCTCCAGCCAAGAAGAGCGAGGAAGAACCGGTGGCCCAGTCACGACAAGGGCAGGAAATTGATGCCATCTCCTCAGCCGTGGACGACTCCATCACTGGCCCCCATTATGGCCACCAGGCACTGACTCCCCCTTCCCCCTGGCCTTCCACAAGGCCACGACCTCCGCCCTCCCTCCTCCCCTCCTACCAACCGCAGCCTCTCCCTCCCGCCCTCAGCAGCGTCCAGCGACCCCTCAGTCTCCCTCCCAACTTCATCCCCACTACCATGAACCCTACTCTCGGCATCGCCGACGAGCCCGACTTCCTCCTCCACTCCTCCAGCTCCGACGACGACGACGACAACCCCCACAACCTACTCTCCGGACCCCTCCCCGCCTATCTGGACACCATCACGGAGGAGGACACGGACGACCTCTCCTCCTCCGCCCTCACCTCTCCCGCCTCCTCCACCCGCTCACGCTCCCTCATCCCCTCACGCATCCCTCTACCCCACATATCGCCGACGAGCCCGACTTCCTCCTCCACTCCTCCAGCTCCGACGACGACGACGACAACCCCCACAACCTACTCTCCGGACCCCTCCCCCCCTTCCGGGCCCCCTCCCCGGAGGACGCCGCCGACCTCCCCTCCTCCGCCCCCCCCTCCCCCCCCTCCTCCCCCCCCCCACCCCCCCCCCTCCCCCCCCCCCTCCGTCCTCCCCCCCTACCCTCCCCCCAAAGCCCCTTCCACCGCATCCTCCAAGGCCAGCAATGCCTCCTCGCCCCCGCCACAGGTTAACCCTCTTTTCTCATCTCTCTATGACTACTGGGCTCAGGGGGGCATGCGCTGAGATTGGGTTGGCGGGAGGGGGGAGGGTTCAGTTCAGCAGACACGCTCTCCTCCCAAAGGCTCCAGTCCAATGGCCCGTTTTTACGGCACCTTTATGCACTGCCCTTCTACACACCCTTCATCTACGCCTTTCCACCTTTCCTACATCCACCTTCCACCTGTACTGCGCCTCCATGCATTATGCATGAAGGATAGCAGTGTGTGGAGAAGGGGTTGAGTGCGGGTGGGGCAGCTATAGGGAGTGAAGGTGTGTGCTAGGCATGGGTGGAGGCATAAAAGAAAGTTGCTCTTTCTCCCTCCCTCCCCCAGCCAGCTGTGGATGCGCTCTATTTGCCACAGGCCGCTCTAGCTTCTCCTCCTGGCCAGAGCAAATAGGCTGAGCTCACTTTTTCACACAGCTGGCAAGTTGCAGGCTGAAGGAGCTGAAAGCACTGGGCCGCCACAGCCGTCGCCCAGCCCCGACTACCCCCAGGCCTATCTTGAAGGCCAGGACATCAAAGATCAGGTACTCATTCCCCTCTTTCCCAAATGGAAGCTCAAGGGATTGAGGTTGCAGGGCGAGGAGGAGATGGCGTCTCCGACTCCGGTGCCACCTTCGGCCTCCCCCAGGCTCGCTTCGGCAGAGGAGGAACCTGAAGCTCTGCACCTCCTCCTGCAAGACCCGCGACTACGCAACGGCGGCCTTGACACATCTTCACCACCGCCTCCTCAACTACCCGACAACCTTCACTTCTCCAACCGCACCGGCCGAGTCCGCCCCCGCATCACCAAACTTCACTTCCAACCCGTTCCTGCACTCCCCACATCTTCACTTCCTTTTGCTTTACTTCCCTCCAGCGGCGTTGTTCATTTGGTAGAAAGAAAGCATGGCTGGCTTTGGCAGGGCCTGCGTGACAGATGCCCTCCTACTTACTCTGCCTCTGCCCGCCCCTTTCCCTTTCACAGGCTCTGGCCTTTGGCAGGAAGAGGAGGAGGAGGGGAAGTCCCGGGCGAGCATCTTGGACGCCTTCCCCATGGCTGACTCCTCCGCCAGCAGTCTGCAGGACGTCTTCTACCCTCCTGCCCAGGAACTCTTCCACCCTCCTGCCCAGCAACAAGCCCAAAAACCACCTCCGCTTAGCCTCAACACCCAAGCTCCGCCAACCGATGCCCCACGCCTCAATTCCTCGGTTTCGCTCCTTGCTCTCCTTTTGTTGTCTCTCTTTCTGGGCTCTGGCCAAGTAGCGCACGAGCGAGCGCTTGTGGAAAGGACGGCTTTAGAGGGGCGGCCGAGCTTGTGGAGAGGTTGAGAGAGGGAGGAGGTTGTTAGCTGTGTGTAGGCGGTGAAGGGTGCTGAGGAGGCCTATTGTGGGTGCGGGTGGGGCGGAGTAGAAGGGGAAGAGCTGATGAGAAGATGCTTTTGCAGAGTTCTTCGGAGGCGGGGGAGGGGAAGACGAGCGGGAGTTCATCCGTCATCACCACCGTTGAAGTACCCGAACTTCCCAGCCTTCATTCGCCTCTTCCACTACCTCAAGACGCTACGCCACAGGTACTTTTTACTTTTTAGGTCTTCTCGTTCTCATCTCCACATCGCACTTTTATTTCAGTTGATAGGAATTTGTCCAGAAAAATAAGTACGACTAGGACAGTGCAGAAAATCAATTTAAATGGCAGGAAGGAGACCAGCCATGGGTGCAATGGGGGCCAGGTGGTGTCCCAACCCTGTTCAGACTGAGGGTGCGCTGTATGTGGGAGGGCTGGGAGGGGCTCAGGGGCTTCCTTCCGCT
>JASANA010001962.1:0-19475 GCA_030248095.1 Ptycholaimellus sp. GST1_10
GTCCATTGGGTCCATTGAATGGAATAAATATGCGAAAAAAATTTCTGCAAAAATGTGACGTGTCCCTCAAAAATGCTTCAAGCGCTACGGTTGCTTTGCTAAATTCGCTAAGTGCTATCAATTGCAACCCGCACATGAGGATTGGGGGCTTTAGATCTGCTTTTGATTTGCCAAAACCAGCTAATTATTCAAAATAATAAAAAATCTTTAAAAAATTGGATAAGGCTTTTGATGAGACAAATAAATCATCATGTAGCTTAAATCAGTTTTAAAATTTGCAAAATTTTATCCATTAGTTCTAGAATAAACGTAATGCTGATTAAGGCTCAATTTTTGATTCCAGTGGCATGTTTTCGGCAATCCTATCCTGCTCAAAGCCAAAGCACTCGCGTAGACCAGCCCGAATCAATGCCTCATCTTCTGCTTGATTCACCAGCAGCGTTCGCGAACCACTCCAATCATTGAAGCTTCATATGGCATAATAAAAAAGCTTTAAAATTATTGAAAATTGGGACTCCTGCAGTTGGTGGCGCTGAACCAGACCCAGACGTTTTTGCGATTTTCTGCACCGATAAGCTCCGCAAGCAAAGGGTCGAAGTTTGAGGCAGGCAATGACATGGCACTTAAGGTTTATGCTCTTGTTGCTGCAAAGCGCGGCATGCACCTAGTATTTCAGCTAAAAAATGCTGTCAAAAAACCTACCTCTTAACGGCAATCTTTTTTGAACAGCGAAAGCAGGTGACTCTTTCGGTTGAGTCGGCTGCTGTTGCAATATTTGCAAAACGTAAATTTTCGTCTTGTTCTTTTTCATTCTTGGTCCATATAGGTTTTGATTCGGCCGATGGGCTGGGGTTTTCGCAAGTTTTCACTGCCGAAATTCGCTCCAGAGTTGAGCAGAGACTTTTAAGAGGACTTTGAAAGATAAGTTGGAGGTGTTGAGTTATGAGAATGTGCTCCACTGCCTGTGTTGGTTGGCTGGAGGAAAAGTGACAGTTGGAACAAGCCCAGAGTGGTTGTACGGCAATGTTTCCAAGATGATGGCGATTTGCGTGCAGCAACAATTGGTCAGAAGGAAATTGAAGGCTGCATTCAATGCAACTCATTGCGAGCATGTGCAATGAACGAGCGTGTAGGATTTGGAGCTTCGCACAAATTTATTATTTAGCTTTGTGGACTTTAGCGTGTGCTTGAGCTTAGATTGTTGTGCTTAGATTCATTTCCGAGCATAGCTCAATTTAATTTCAAGAACCAGAATTTTTGACATATTCAGCCAAATGATGAATCAACGACACATGTGCTCCTAGGGAAAGCTAAGCTGTTCAAAACACTACGCCTATCCTGTGTCCTCAATGCTCGAATAAATTAACAGACACAAACATGCATGGAAATAGAATTTATTCTGGTTCTGGCCTTCACTTTAATGGTTTCTTGTATTCTTTTACCAAGTTTGAAAATATTTAAAATAAAATTAGTTAAATGTAAAATTTGATAAAATGTCAAATAAGAAAAATAGTCAAATTAGCAAATTAGATTAAATTAGAAATTAAAGAAAGAAAAATATTACCACATTTCTGGAAAACTTGCAGTGCTCGCATCAGCGAGCTATATATACATTGACAATCACTTTATATACCTGCACGTTATAAAGTGATATATATATTAAATACACCTCCATGCTCGCATGCTAGACTCATTAGCGATTTAGCTGAATTTTGTTTTAGATTTTGGTGTGAATTTTTATTTCTTTCATTCATTTCATAGAATTTTAATTTGAAGCCAGGCGTATATGTGGAGTGCGCGGACAGCAATGAGAAAGTCTCCGCAATGCATTCTGGCCGAATCAGTTTGCAACGGAATCATCGATTGTGTTGATAGCTCGGGCGAAAAGTGACCCATACTAAATTGACATAATCTGACATACATAAAAGCAAATGAATTGAAGAGTAGCAATGTAGAAAAGTAGTAATCTTCTTATGAACAGCAGCAGATTTTGAACTTTTTGTTTTAAAATTTTGTGCTTAAATTTTTGAGCTTTTCACTTTAAATTTTTGTTTCAAGCAATGCAACTTCAAATGTTATTGGTTCTTTTTAATCTTTTAATGAAGTCGCATAAATAACGTTTTTTCAATGCAAGTGTGTGTCTAAAATCATGCTTTTTTGAAGCTGCAGTGAGAAACAATTTCCATAAGGTTGTTTTAAGTTTCACTTTAGCATTTCGAGGGGCGTTAAACTGGAATCAGGGCATATATTTGTCCAAAGAAGTCTACCTGACGGCTAGTTTGGCATTAACTTTTCAAGAATACTTTACTTTTCAAAATTAGAATTGGCTATCACTTTTGCAAACGTTTTTCTAAAACATAATATCATGCATCAATTTCTGCCATTCCAGATATTTTCATTTCGCCAAATTTCCTTTTCAGCTTCGGCTTCGATTACACACCGCCATGATGAAACTACGGAGCTGAAATTCGGACATTTTAGAGACTGTTCAACATTCATCTCGACATACCTTCTCATTTTGCGGCAAATGGGTTGTCAGCAGTGCCAGAAGGAGTGCAATATTTAGCCAGAACAGAATGCCATAGCAGGCCTCAAACTGCCTTGTTTGAGATCGGCAAACAAGGATACCCTCAGAAATGAAAAACACCAGCATTTGGAAGTGAAGCGCTAGGCTGCCGCATAGCCAAGAGGCCAGGACCAGTGGAGTCATGGCAATCACACCTACGCGATAAAGTCTGCAATTCGAGCCATCTAAAAAATATGAATGCAAGTAGTCATAAGTGGAAAATATTTATTTGGAATTGACGTTTTAAGCTGATGCAGAAGAGTGTTCAAAAATTTTAAATTGATAATAATTTAGGTTAAAAATCAATCGCAAAGTTGAAAAACATAAAAAAGTACTTTGCTTTGAAGGCAATCTTGGGCTGGACCAAAGTTGCGGAGGGATAAGGCAGCAGAGTGGCAGATTCCGCAAAAATTATTGCCAACCAGGCCAGTGAAACCAGGCCAAAAGTCCATGTATTCGCCAATGGCGCAAAATCATAGTTCACCCAGCAGCTTTCAATATATGACATAGCTTTGAAGTTGCAATTTGAGTCAGTTCAAAAAGCCTAATTATTACAACGTCTGGAATTTAAATTCCAAATTTACCAACTCCTATCAAATTATCACTAAGCATTCGAGTTTTTATAGCTTTTTCAATGTTAGCTTAGCCCAAAAGATTAAAAATATCTGCTCACAAGATTTGTCAAAAAGAATAAGAAATCAGGTACGCATAGTTGGAGCGAAGTTGATATGGCAGAAACCCATACTCGTAAATAGCCACAAGGCCTGGTACACCTGAAGCAGGAAAGCACTTCCAAATCTATCTCTGAACAACCATTCCCTACCAAACGTCAAAACGCCAGCAGTCCAGGAAGTGATGAAATCCCCTTCAGGACTGATGTCGCCCAGGATAAGCAGAATCTCAAGGCCTTGCATGAAGGAGGCCAGGAAAAAGACCAGGTGGGAGTAGTGGAGCAGGAGTGCAACAATTTGACAGGAAAACTTAAAAAAAACAAATTTCGTGATAAAATCTAAAAAAGAGGATTGGCCTCGTAAGGGGCGTATTTGTGGGTAGGCGCTCACTGGACAAAGAATTAAAAGTTGTCCAGTGTGTAAATGTGTGTTGAGAAGGCAATGAGTAGACCGATTTCCTGGAACAGACTAAGGTGCTCCAGCAGGGATCCGCGTCTGCAAATTTCATTTATTCATGAAATAGTGATTTGTATACTGATTATTCATTTATTCATGAAAAGTTTAAAAATCAAGCTGTCGAGTTTAGGAAAAACAGAATTTCTTAACCGAAAGATAATGCCAAGTATCAAAAGCAGTGAAGTGATGGCAATGGCTGCCTAGTTTGTCGAAATGAGCGCCTTGCCCATTTTGTGCTCCCAGGGTTTCAGAGGATGCTCTCGCTTCCGCACCGCTGCCAAATTTAAGCATTTTGAAGGAAAAAAACTGCTATTTAATTTGATAGTGAACTTTTTCGAAATAGTCATCGTTCTAAATTTTGAGCCCGATCGAGATTTTTGGTTGTGCCGCTTTCTGAGGTTTCCATGCTTGGTTATCAAGTGGAACATGGGCAGTTGCTGTGCCAATAAGGTTGATGAATTCTTTGCTGGGTACGTTCAATTTTTCTGTGGCCAGGGTTGGATTCATTGATTTTTCGAGCTCCAGACTGAGGAAGAAATGAAGCGATTCGGTTTTTCTTTGTTGTAAGCAGATTCTTTGCCGTAGCTGTCGTAGATGTTGTAGATGAAACTGGATTTGTTTTCAAATGTGTTGTGGCTGTTGGTGGAGAGGATGAATATGCTAAATGGTCAGTGATCAGTTGAGTTGCAGTTTTTGTCGTATCTTGAAGTACCAGATTGTTTTCTGCTGCCGACGTGGAGTCCAGTGTTGATGTTGGATTTTGAGCAGATGTTTGGTCCAAATTCGATGCCAATGTGTGAGTCATCGTTGAAATGTTTCTTGAGCTAAGAGTTTGGCTTGAAAAGGGAGCTGAGTTTGTTTTCAACGGATGTTTTGTCGAGGAAATAAGCTTTGTAGATTGAGATGAAGCTTTCCTAGGAGTCACTAATGGAAATTTTGAGGAAATTTTTTCCTTTGGTGTTGATTTTGCTGGTTTTGACGCGGCTGTTGTTCCTGACAATTTTGAGGACGATGTTGCTGATGGTTTTGTCACTGTGTAAGCTGACCCCGTCGTATAAATGATTTTTGAATTAAGGGTTGGGCTTGAAAAGGTTGTTGCATTTTTTCCAACGTTTGGTTTGTCGAGACATTTGTAGATCGCGATAAAGCTTTACTCTGCTGGTCATTAATCGAATATTGTTGTTGTTCTTGCCGGTTCTGACGCGGTTGTTGTTCCTGAGAATTTCGAGGACGACGTTGTTGGTGGTTTTGTCACTGTGGAAACCGATCCCGAGGATAAGCTGAGTGCTGAAGGTGCTGTATGTGCAGTGGCGGATATAGGAGGAGAGAAGGGGGATACATTCTTAGCTGATTTCGGTTAGGGGGGTGGATTCCCTTCACCCCAAAATTGTCAGGCAGGGAGAAATTTTCCCCTTTGAGATAGATAATGTCACGAAAGAATTTGCACATATAGGGCATAATTTGTTAAATTTTATGCCCCATGCGCATTTTTATTTTTTTAACAAATTTTTAACAAAATTTGCTCATTTTCCTTTTTTAAGTTTTTGCCTTTTTGTTAAAATTTCTTATTTCGCATTTTTCGCGCATTTTTCAAGAAGCTATTTAGAAAAAATCTGAAACCAGTTTTCCCCCAAAAACAAACCATATCCGCCCGTGTGTATATGTCTTTAGATATTGCTTTCCGATACGTTTTGGGTCGACACGATGACGGAGTTCGATTGCGGTCCATGGCAGCCAATTTTGCACACGAGCAATTATCGTTGATACAGTCGTACATTGAGGAGCTGCATCGAAATTTCCGTTTTTCCACCCATCTGCACAATCCTGATGTCGCCATGCATCGACTCATCCAATCTAATCCGCTGTGTCGGTGCCTTTTGTTTCCATTTCCAGCTGTAGCTATGCCTGCAAAAAGCAATAAATTACATTCTTGTACTTCAAAATTCGCTGATAGCACCAATAGCGATACAGATACGTTCAGGAAGAGAAACACAGATCATGAAATTTCGGTACCCGCTCTCGTTGTACATGCGTGAACGGAAGGCTTACGTTTCGCCAGCAGAATTTGTTCGGGTGTTTTCATGCCATGGAGCAAATGGAATATCAGTCAGCCAAGGCGATCTTGAAAAAGGCTATTTCACTCTTCTTCTGGTAAGTGCAAGTGAGACACTCGAACTCACTTCGAGAAGTGTCTCAAAAAAAAGTTAAATGAAGCGGGAAATGAGGAGGCTAGGGAAGGCTCCTATTCGAAAACGGAGACGTCAGAAATGAATAGTAAATTAAGCGACGGAAAAGGAAACGCTCCCGGGCCTCCTCACCTATGCCCGAAGGCCGCGCAGCTCCGACCGCCTAGCCCTCCGGTGGCACGCGGCTTTCCGGCCCCGCTCAAAAATTCAATATATGGGGGCAGGCAAAACCCATTAGGGGGGGGCTTATGGGGGAGTAGTTAAAACCTAGGAAGCGGACATCAGCCAAAATTGACTATGTACCAAAAACTGCCAAAAAAATTTGCTCTACAGTTCAAACTTCTCGGCCATAAATTGGTCCGTCCGTTTTGCTGAGACGAGGTATTATTGATATGTATACGTAAACAAAAAACAAGGCAAACCATGTAGCGAAACTCCTCGTTAAATCCAAAGTACTGATATCTGTACCCAGTCAGCAAAAAGAGCAATGGCATGGACGTCCTGACGGCTCTTTAGCTGTGCTTTACATGAAATCGCATGATACGACGAGAGCAGCCCAGATAAAGTGCACAATACCGAACATTCTCACACTTACTGTTAATAAATTTTGTAGAAAATCACAGCAAGGCTGGGCAATTCATCTCAGCGAAGGTAAAAATAACGTTTATCTTACCTTAATTTCAAGTCGTTGAAAGTTATGGAAACTTACGCTGATTTTCACTGCGGTGCCTCAGATTTGGTCATAGAACAGAGTAGTGCAATGCATGGTTCTACAAAAGTATACGACCGGCAAATTGGTTTTATTTCTGATTTAAGTTGACGATTTTTTCATTCCTTTTTTCGTTTTCGCTTGTTCACAGTTTTTTTTTTATTGCCAAATCCCCAAATACGTCCGATTTCATGGTCCGAAATGAGCACCTGGCTGCTAGGCAAAAAAATTTGGGAGGGCCATGTAAGCTTGAAAGTACTTTTTTATTCTGTAAAAAATGGTCAGAGGAGAAATTTTTAATTTAAACATTAAAAAAGTGGGGATTTTCGGTTCTGAAAATGGACAAAAAGAAAAGGGCGATGAAACAAAGGCGAATAAGCAAGAAAGTTTGACCATATGTTTTTGGGTGATCGGAGAGAGAAGACACGAGGTGTAGCCAACGCCAGTGCCCCTCGTAATCGAAGCTAAAACTGGAGCCAGAAAACAAATCGAACTTGTCCATTTGCTTGCCCTCTGAACTCATAAAAAGCTTTGAATTAAGGAGGGACCGACTGGACACTGTTAAACTACAAGATGTTGGGGACATTCCTGGATAAATTTTGGCCATATCAATCGGCTGATTTGGGTCTTAAAAATGTTTGCCAACCTGGCTTAGTGCCTGGAAGGACGAGCTCTTAGGCCTGGCAACAGGGAGGATTGGCTCAGGCATCGAGGACACACCCACCTCCCTCGGCGGCGGTCTACAACAGGTTCGACACTACTTTCAACGATAGGTACTTTTTTTATTTTCCCTATCAAGATTTTTGTGGGGCATGACCCACAGCGGACAAGGCGTGCGAATGAACGATTTCACTGCCCTTCGCCATCAAATGTCTCCAGATGAGCAGCAATGGGACAGTCAGCAATAAACATACGCCTCAGTATTGCCTTTCCAACGATGATCGACGATGATGATGATGATTCAACGATCGAAAGTGCAGTATTGATTACCAGATCAGCGTTTGTTTCAAGCTGGATCCACCGGTTATTGGGCTGGCGCTAGCGGAGCGGTAGCACCGAGCCCTCTTATCGAGCAACACAACTAATTGCAGCTTTCCCAAAGTTCGGCAAGCTGTAGCTCGTCGTGTGTTTATTGTAGGAGTTGCATAGTAGGCTCAACGACGCGCCATGGTCGAGTTGTGTGGTTTCGTATCTGTTTCGCAGTTGAGTCAACGGAGCCATTTTGAACATTATCATTATCGCACATAGTATAAAATGATCTCTGCGTCAGACAGGGTGGCCCAATGTCCGATCCACAATGTGGATCGGGTTGTGGAGCGGCAAAACGGCGATTTTTTGGAGTGCGATCCTTATCAACTCAAATCAAACGAGTTTCTCGAAAAATGCGACCGGTTGAGAACGGTTGCGATCCACATATTACTTTTTTTCTTCTTCTTTTTCAGCATGTATTCACCGTCTCTGACAAAATTTTTTTAAATTTTTTTGAAAATTTTGAAAATTTTGAAAATTTTTTGAAAATTTTTTTAAAAATTTTAAAATTTTTAAAATTTTTTGAAAATATTACGAAAATTTTTTGAAATTTTTTTGGATTTTTATTAACTAGAACACATGCAGAAATCAATAGGCAGCACGACATACCATGCATTGAGCATTGGACAATAATTTCGAGCAATTGCATAAGTAAAACAGAACAATTTTCAAAGATATGGAATTCGATTGTCCCAAACGGGCCTCACAAGCGATCCACATGCGATCCACATTTCCCAGCGATCCAGTGCGAACCGGTTGCGATCCATTGTCGTTCGCGTTGCGAAACCGTGCGATCCGGATCGCGTTCGCATCAAACGGGTAAAAACGAACCCAAGCGACGGCGAGACAACAAGAAAAGGAAAAACAACCAGGGCCCGCGCAACCACCACAAAAGCACCAAAAAAAAAAAAAAACAAAAAAAAAAACAAAACGCAAAAGGCACCACCCACAAAAACAGCAAAAGCGCCAAACAAGCCCAATCCTCAAAAAAACCGCAAAAAAACAAAAAAAACAAGCAGCAAAAAACAAACCCCATCAAAAAAAAGCAGCCACAAAGACGTCTCGATGCTGTGTTTGATAATCTGCATAATCGCTTCTGTATGCTTCGTAATATTTTCATGTTCACGAAGTTCCAATTTATTCTCCTTCCTCTTTTGGTGTTTTGTCCATTTTTGATTATTCTTTTTCCAGATATTGGACGGCCTCAAAAAAAGTAATATGCTGGACATCGCAACCTTTCTCAACCGGTCGCATTTTTCGAAAACTCGTTTATTTCGAGTCTGATAGGATCGCACTTCCAAAAATCGCCGTTTTGCCGCCGCTCCCAACCCGATCCACATTGCGGATCGACATTGGGCCACCCTGTTCTTACGCAGAGATCATTTTATAGATGATGCGCCGATAATGATAATGTTCAAAATGGCTCCGTTGACTCAAAACAGATACAAAACCACACAACTCGACCATGGCGCGTCGATTGAGCCTATTTGCAGCTTCCTACAATAAACACACAACGAGCAACAGTCTGCCAAACTTTGTGAAAGCTGCAATTAGTTGTGTCGCTCGATAAGAGGGGCTGGGCTACCGCTCCGCTCGCTCCAGCCCAATAACCAGTGGATAGCTTAAAACAAACGCTATCTGATCATCGATACTGCCTTCGATCGTTGAATCATCATCATCATCGTCGATCATCGTTGAAGGCAATACTGAGGCGTATGCTATTGCTGACTGTCCCATTGCTGCTCATCTGGAGCATTTGATGGCGAAGGGCAGTGAAATCGTTCATTCGCACGCCTTGTCCGCTAATCATGCCACAAAATTGTTGATCGGGGAAATAAAAGTACCTATCATTGAATTGGTGAACCTGTTGTAGACCACCACCAAGGAGGTGAATCTGCTCAATGCCTGACCAATCCTCCCTGTTCCAGCCTAAGAACTCGTCCTTCCAGCACTAAGCCAGTTCAAACATTTTAAACCAAATCAGCGATTGATATGGCCAAATTACCAGGAATGCAACATCTTGTAGTTTAACAGTGTCCAGTCGATCCTCCTTAATTAAAGCTTTTTATAAGTTCAGAGGGCAAGCAAATGGACAAGTTCGATTTGTTCTGGCTCCAGTTTTAGTTCGATTACAAGAGGGGCACTGGCGTTGGCTACACATTTCTTCTCTCCCAATCACCCAAAAACATATGGTCAAACTTACTTGCTTATTCGCCTTTGTTTCATCGCCTTTCTTTTTGTCCATTTTCAGAACCGAAAATACCCACTTTTTTAATGTTTAAATTAAAAATTTCTCCTCTGACCATTTTACAGAATATCTTTCAAGCTTACATGGCCCTCCAATTTTGTTGTAGCACCATGCTCATTTCGGACCATGAAATCGGACTATTGGTTTGCCAATAAAACAAAAAACTGTGAACAAGCGAAAACCAAAAATGGGATGAAAATATTCAACTAAATCAGAAATAAAACCAATTTCCGGTCATATCTTGTAGAACCATAATTGCACTACTCTGTTCTATGACCAATCTGAGGCACCGCAGTGAAAATAAGCATAACCATAACTTTCAACGACTTGAAATTAAGGTAAGATCAACGTTATTTTTATTCGCTGAGATGATTGCCCAGCCTTGCTGTGATTTTCTACAAAATTTTAACAGTCAGTGTGAGAATGTTCGGTATTGTGCACTTCTGGGCTGCTCTCGTCGTATCATCAATTTCATGTAAAGCACAGCTAAAGACCGTAGGACGTCCCATACAGTGCTCTTTTGCTGACTGCGTACCGATACAGTACTTTGGATTTAACGAGGAGTTTCGCTTACATGGTTTGCCTTGTTTTGTTTACGTACATATCAATAATCCCTCGTCTCAGCAAAACGGACGGACCAATTTATGGCCATAAGTTTGAACTGTAGAGCAAATTTTTTTGGCAGTTTTTGGTACATAGTCAATTTTGGCTGATGTCCGCTTCCTAAGTTTCAACTACTCCCCCATAAGCCCCCCCCTAATGGGTTTTGCCTGCCCCCATATATTGAATTTTTGCGCGGCCGAAAGCCGCCTGCCACGGAGGGCTAGGCAGTCGGAGCTCCGCCGGCCCTAGGGCATGGGTGCGGAGGCCCGGGAGCGTTACCTTTTCCGTCGCTTAATTTATCTCATTTCTGACATCTCCGTTTTCGAATAGAGCCTTCCCTAGCCTCCTCATTTCCCACTCATTAACTTTTTTTGAGACACTTCTCGAAGTGAGTTCGAGTGTCTCACTTGCACTTACCAGAAGAAGAGTGAAATAGCCTTTCAAGTCGCCTGGCTGACTGATATTCCATTGCTCCATGGCATGAAAACACCCCAACAATTCTGCTGGCGAAACGTCAGCCTTCGTTCACGCATGTACAACGAGAGCGGGTACCGAAATTTCATGATCTGTATTTCTCTTCCTGAACGTATCTGTATCGCTATTGGTGCATCAGCGAATTTGAAGTACAAGAATGTAATTATTGCTTTTTGCAGGCATAGCTACAACTGGAAATGGAAACAAAAGGCACCGACACAGCAATTAGATTGGATGAGTCGATGCATGGCGACATCAGGATTGTGCAGATGGGTGGAAAAACGGAAATTTCGATGCAGCTCCTCAATGTACGACTGTATCAACGATAATTGCTCGTGTGCAAAATTGGCTGCCATCGACCGCAATCAAACTCCGTCATCGTGTCAACCAAAACGTATCGGAAAGCAATATCTAAAGACATATACACAAGGGCGGATATAGTTTTGTTTTGGGGGGAAAGCTGGATGCTGGATTCAAATTTTTCTAAATAGCTTCTTGAAAAATGCGCGAAAAATGCGAATAAGAAATTTTAACAAAAAGGCAAAAACTTAAAAAAGGAAAATGAGCAAATTTTGTTAAAAATTTGTTAAAAAAAATAAAAATGCGCATGGGGCGTAAAATTTAACAAATTATGCCCTATATGTGCAAATTCTTTCGTGACATTATCTATCTCAAAGGGGAAAATTTCTCCCTGCCTGACAATTTTGGGGTGAAGGGAATCCACCCCTAGCCCGAAATCAGCTCGAGTGGATCCCCCTTCTCTCCTCCTATATCCGCCACTGCACATACAGCACCTTCAGCACTCAGCTTATCCTCGGGATCGGTTTCCACAGTGTCAAAAACACCAACAACGTCGTCCTCGAAATTCTCAGGAACAACAACCGCGTCAGAACCGGCAAGAACAACAACAATATTTCAATTAATGACCACAAGTAAAGCTTTATCGCGATCTACAAATGTCTCGACAAACCAAACGTTGGAAAAAAATGCAACAACCTTTTCAAGCCCAACCCTTAATTCAAAAATCATTTATACGACGGGGTCAGCTTACACAGTGACAAAACCATCAGCAACATCGTCCTCAAAATTGTCAGGAACAACAGCCGCGTCAAAACCAGCAAAATCAACACCAAAGAAAAAAATTTCCTCAAAATTTCCATTAGTGACTCCTAGGAAAGCTTCATCTCAATCTACAAAGCTTATTACCTCGACAAAACATCCGTTGAAAACAAACTCAGCTCCCTTTTCAAGCCAAACTCTTAGCTCAAGAAACATTTCAACGATGACTCACACATTGGCATCGAATTTGGACCAAACATCTGCTCAAAATCCAACATCAACACTGGACTCCACGTCGGCAGCAGAAAACAATCTGGTACTTCAAGATACGACAAAAACTGCAACTCAACTGATCACTGACCATTTAGCATATTCATCCTCTCCACCAACAGCCACAACACATTTGAAAACAAATCCAGTTTCATCTACGACATCTACGACAGCTACGGCGAAGAATCTGCTTACAACAAAGAAACCGAATCGCTTCATTTCTTCCTCAGTCTGGAGCTCAAAATCAATGAATCCAACCCTGGCCACAGAAAAATTGAACGTACCCAGCAAAGAATTCATCAACCTTATTGGCACAGCAACTGCCCATGTTCCACTTGATAACCAAGCATGGAAACCTCAGAAAGCGGCACAAGCAGCAGTCTGGATCAAGTTCCAAATTTTCAACGATGACTATTTCGAAAAAGTTCACTATCAAATCAAATAGCAGTTTTTTGCCTCAAAATGCTTAAATTTGGCAGCGGTGGGAGCGAGAGCATCCTCTGAAACCCTGGGAGCGCAATGTGGGCAAGGCGCTCATTTCGACAAGCTCGGCAGCCATTGCCATCACTTCACTGCTTTTGATACTTGGCATTATTTTTCGGTTAAGAAATTCTGTTTTTCCTAAACTCGACAGCTTGATTTTTAACTTTTTCATGAATAAATGAATAATCAGTAGAAAAATACTTTTTCACGAATAAATGAAATTTGCAGACGCGGATCCTTGCTGGAGCACCTTAGTCTGTTCCAGGAAATTGGACTACTCATTGCCTTCTCAACACACATTTACACACTGGACAACTTTCAATTCTTTGTCCAGTCAGCGCCTACCGACAAATACGCTCCCTACGAGGCCAATCCTCTTTTTTAGATTTTCTCATAAAAGCAAAACAAACTTCAAGTTTTCCTGTCAATTTGTGGCACTCCTGCTCCACTACTCCCACCTGGTCTTTTTCCTGGCCTCCTTCATGCAAGGCCTTGAGATTCTGCTGACTCTTGGCGACATCAATCCGCAAGGAGATTTCATCACCTCCTGGACTGCTGGGGTTTTGACGTTTGGTAGGGATGGTTGTTCAGAGATAGTTTTGGAAGTGCTTTCCTGCTTCAGGTGTACCAGGCCTTGTGGCTATTTACGAGTATGGATTTCTGCCGTATCAACTTCGCTCCAACTATGCGTACCTGATTTCTTATTGTTTTTGACAGATCTTAAGAGCAGATGTTTTGAAACTTTTGGACTGAGCTAACGTTGAAAAATCAATAAAAAATCGAATGGTTAGGGATAATTTGATAGGAGTTGGTAAATTTGGAGTTTAAATTCCAGCCAGACGCAGTAATTATAAGGCTTTTTGAAATGACTCAAATAGCAACTTCAAGCAATGTTGAATATGATATTGAAATATTCAAGCAATATTAAAAGTTGCTGGGTGAACTATGATTTTGCGCCATTGGCGAATTCATGGACTTTTGGCCTGGTTTCACTGGCCTGGTTGGCGATAATTTTTGCGGAATCTGCCACTCTGCTGCCTTATGCCTCCGCAACTTTGGTCCAGGCCAAGATTGCCTTCAAAACAAAGTACTGTATCTATTTTTTTCAACTTTGTGATTGATTCTTAACCTAAATTATTATCAATTTAAAATTTTTGAACTCTCTTTTGCATCAGCTTAAAACGTCAATTCCAAATATGACTACTTCCAGTCATAATTTTTTAGATCCGCAAGTGATGGATTGAATTGCAGACTTTATCGCGTTGGTGTGATTGCCGTGACTCCGCTGGTCCTTGCCTCTTGGCTATGTGGCAGCCTAGCGCTTCACTTCCAAATGCTGGTATTTTTCTTTTCTGAGGGTTTCCTTGTTTGCCGATCTCAAACAAGGCAGTTTGAGGCCTGCTATGGCATTCTGTTCTGGCTGAATATTGCTCTCCTTCTGGCACTGCTGACAACCCATTTACCGCAAAATGAGAAGGTATGTCGAGATGGATGTTGATCAGTCTCTGAACTTTCAATTTTCAGCTCCGCAGTTTCATATTGGAGGCATACAATCGATGCCGAAGCTGAAAAGGAAATTAAGCGAAATAAAACCATCTAAGAAGGCAAAAAAAATGATATGCGAAAGTGATAGCCAATTCCAATATATTTTTGTCAACTTTTCAATGGTTGGCGAAATCAATGGTTTAAAAAATTACAGCAAGGATCATGCAATCGAAAATATTTATGTGAAACTAACCGTCAGATGGACAGTTCGTTTGACAAATATATGCCTTGATTTCAGTTTACCCCCCCCCCCCCCAAAATGCTAAAGGGGAACTTAAAACAATCCTATGAAAAATTGTTTCTCACTGAAGCTTCGAAAAAGCATGATTTCAGACAAACACTTGCATTGTGAAAACGTTGTTTATCATACTTGAGATTAGGAGATTAAAAAGAACCATTATAAGTTGAAGTTGCATTGCTTGAAACAAAAATTTAAAGTCAAAAGCTCAAAAATATAAGCAAAAAATATTAAAACAAAAAGTTCAAAATCTGCTGCTGTTCATAAGAAGATTACTACTTTTCTACATTGCTACTCTTCAATTCATTTGCTTTTATGTATGTCAGATTATGTCAATTTAGTATGGGTCACTTTTCGCCCGAGCTATCAACACAATCGATGATTCCGTTGCAAACTGATTCGGCCAGAATGCATTGGGAGACTTTCTCATTGCTGTCCGCGCACTCCACATATACGCCTGGCTTCAAATTAAAATCCTATGAAATGAATGAAAGAAATAAAAATTCACACCAAAATCTAAAACAAAATTCAGCTAAATCGCTGATGCATTCTTAGCATGCGAGCATGGAGGTGTATTTAATATATATATCACTTTATAACGTGCAGGTATATAAAGTGATTGCTCAATATATATATAGCTCGCTGATGCGAGCACTGCAAGTTTTCCAGAAATGTGGTAATATTTTTCTTTCTTTAATTTCTAATTTAATCTAATTTGCTAATTTGACTATTTTTCTTATTTGACATTTTATAAATTTTACATTTAACTAATTTTATTTTAAATATTTCAAACTTGGTAAAAGAATACAAGAAACCATTAAAGTGAAGGCCAGAACCAGAATAAATCTATTTCCATGCATGTTTGTGTCTGTTAATTTATTCGAGCATTGAGGACACAGGATAGGCGTAGTGTTTTGAACAGCTTAGCTTTCCCTAGGAGCACATGTGTCGTTGATTCATCATTTGGCTGAATATGTCAAAAATTCTGGTTCTTGAAATTAAATTGAGCTATGCTCGGAAATGAATCTAAGCACAACAATCTAAGCTCAAGCACACGCTAAAGTCCACAAAGCTAAATAATAAATTTGTGCGAAGCTCCAAATCCTACACGCTCGTTCATTGCACATGCTCGCAATGAGTTGCATTGAATGCAGCCTTCAATTTCCTTCTGACCAATTGTTGCTGCACGCAAATCGCCATCATCTTGGAAACATTGCCGTACAACCACTCTGGGCTTGTTCCAACTGTCACTTTTCCTCCAGCCAACCAACACAGGCAGTGGAGCACATTCTCATAACTCAACACCTCCAACTTATCTTTCAAAGTCCTCTTAAAAGTCTCTGCTCAACTCTGGAGCGAATTTCGGCAGTGAAAACTTGCGAAAACCCCAGCCCATCGGCCGAATCAAAACCTATATGGACCAAGAATGAAAAAGAACAAGACGAAAATTTACGTTTTGCAAATACTTGCAACAGCAGCCGACTCAACCGAAAGAGTCACCCTGCTTTCGCTGTTCAAAAAAGATTGCGGGTTAAGAGGTAGGTTTTTTGACAGCATTTTTTAGCTGAAATAATAGGTGCATGCCGCGCTTTGCAGCAACAAGAGCATAAACCTTAAGTGCCATGTCATTGCCTGCCTCAAACTTGGACCCTTTGCTTGCGGAGCTTGTGTCGAGAAAATCGCAAAAACGTCGGTCTGGTTCAGCGCCACCAACTGCAGGAGTCCCAATTTTTCAATAATTCTAAAGCTTTTTTATTATGCCATATGAAGCTTCAATGATTGGAGTGGTTCGCGAACGCTGCTGGTGAATCAAGCAGAAGATGAGGCATTGATTCGGGCTGGTCTACAATGCGAGTGCTTTCTTTTTTTTCAGCAGGATAGGATTGCCGAAAAACATGCCACTGGAATCAAAAATGAGCCTTAATCAGCATTACGTTTATTCTAGAACTAATGGATAAAATTTTGCAAATTTTAAAACTGATTTAAGCTACATGATGATTTATTTGTCTCATCAAAAGCCTTATCCAATTTTTTAAAGATTTTTTTATTATTTTGAATAATTAGCTGGTTTTGGCAAATCAAAAGCAGATCTAAAGCCGATTCTCATGTGCGGTTTGCAATTGATAGCACTTAGCGAATTTAGCAAAGCAACCGTAACGCTTGAAGCATTTTTGAGGGACACGTCACATTTTTGCAGAAATTTTTTTCGCATATTTATCCCATTCCAATGGACCCAATGGACTTTTCAAGCTGTTCACGAACCTGCTCTCATAGGAACAGAAATCCAACATATGTTAAATTAAATTTGAAAACTTCTTTTTTGCATGACAACCAGTGCTTTGAGGAGAATTGCCACGAATTCACATGCCGGGATAACATCCTAAATGCACAGTTTCAATTGCTGTAAGACTTGAAATCGAATTTTATGGAAAGTAATTTTTAAATTAAGCATATAGCTCACATCAAACTAAACAAATCATTGAAATTACAGCCAAACTATTTGAACCCATACCAATTAGCACCATCAATCAATGCCAAAACACACCGGGAATCCCTTACGAATTCTTTCCTCTGTGCCCGATTTATCCAGCACTTCCACCTGAGCATGACTGCAATAGACAGATGGCGCAATCTGTGCCCACTTTTTCAACACCAAAAACCTGCATAGGGGACTTTCTTTGAGATGCTTTTGAATGTTGCACTTGAGGTTGGAACGAATGCCGCAAGCACTGCAAGCGTAGGCCTGCAGCTTGAAGCAGGAGAGCAGGTGCCGTTCCAGAATCTGTATTTTCCTGGCCTGACTGAAATCGTAATTTTCTTGCAGCACGAAAAGTTGGCAATTGAAAATAGAAGAAAATGAAATTTATAAAGTGAACTTGAAAAAATTTAAATTAAGAACCCCCTAACTTAGCGCATTTAGCCAGTTTAAGAACTTTGGAGCATCGTTGACAGGTCTACTTCTCTCCAAGGTCCAGTTGTTCCCGCTCCAGATTTCTAAGCTTCCGCAAATCTTTCTCCGTATCTTCCGTCTTCATTTCCGTCTTCAACGAAGGAGGACTTTCAGGGCTAATTTCCGCACCTTCACTTCCTAAAAGCATTTTAAGCTTTAGCCAATAGATCCCTCTATGAGCTCATGTATTTGCCGCAATTCACTTCTTTTTACTTCAGAAATGGCCTAGATTTGGAGCTTAGGTTAGCACCAAGCACAGTGATTCGGTTTCTATAGTTAGCTTTAGAGCTGAGATTTCTGTGAAAAAAGATTATATCTGGTACCATCGGCATGCCAAATGTGAATCTCTTTTCTCCCAAAAAGTCGATTAGTCTGAGTTTAAATTCAAGGAAATACATCTACTACTAGTGGCATCTGCTTATAAGACAATTGCATTTGTTTTAAGCGCGCAGTCCAGTGGCTCTTTCCATTGCGCGCTAAACCAAAATGCAGGTGGCTCAGCAGATTCCACTAGTAGTAATTTTATTTGAATTAAACTGGGGTTTAGATGGGCTTTTTCAAAAAAAGAGATTCACATTTGGCATGCCGATGGTACCAGATATTTCTTCCACTTTTAATATAGTATAAAATGTATAAATAAGAAAATTTTATATTGCTCATTATGCTTAGTTTTATGTTCAGATTATATTGGACAAAGAAATAAATAATTGATAGAAATAAACTTATTTAAAATTATAACAAAAAAAAACAACTCGAAAATCAAAAATACAATGCAAATTTATTGGCAAACTAACATGTTTTTGTGAAACTTTCATGATTTATACTTAGGGCAATCGATTTTTGGGCGAAAAGAGCTTTAATTTTGGCCTGCCGATGGTCCCAGTTCCATTCTCAACTTAAAATTCCCAAAATAAAAATGATACCCGTAGAAGGATATGAACCTGCCAGTTTCTTCCAGCTATCCAATTGCTTAGACCACTACACCACTGGTGCATATGCATCATTGTTTAACTGAAGACTTATGAATAAAAATCGATGCATATAAGGCCCAAGGAGACCAGGGAAGGGGGATGGGGGAAGAAATGAATACATACTCTCATTTCAAGAATAGATGCGGAGGAGAAGGAGAAGGAGGAGAAGGAGGAGTTCGGACAAATGGTTTTGAGTAGTTTTCTCTTGTATTCTGCCGTTTTTGGGCAACTTCTCGCGAGTTTTGGTGATATTTTCGCAAATGAAACGCATTAAAAAAGCTAAGCCCAATAGGTTGCAAAGTTGAACAATATGAAGACAGCTAGAACGATACAAGGGCAAAAGTTACGAGTTCTGCAAGCTGGATCAAATTCCAGTCATAGAAAACAAAAGTTGATTGTAGAAGACTTACATTTTTCTTGCCCCATTTTCCATTATCCTTCCTTGTTCAAATTCGAAGGGAACCTTCCAACTGTAACAGAAAGATATGGAAGTTGTTTAGAGCAATCATGCATTCTAGGCATTTCGGCATTTACTGCCTGCCACACCCTACAGCAGCATATAAAAAGGTTTTACTGGAAGTAGTACGATATTCAGTTTATTATTTGCTGCATGATAATTTGCAGCATTCATAAAACCTCCTCCTTTATGTTTCGCCTTGAAACGGCTTTCTTTCCATAAAAGCGTGAAGGACAATCATTGAGTAACTTCAACGATCTTGAATTCGTCGGCATGTAATGGGGGCCAGAACTTTCCCTGGATTTTCCGGCAAAGTACCTTCTTTTCAAATCAATCTAGTTATTCAGGTGCATGCCTACCAGGAAGGAGTAGGGGCTTGTCCCCTACCAAAAGTTCCAAGTAGGCGCAAGTTTCCAATGTCTCAGCCTCAATAAGTGCAAAAGAATTCAAAAAGTGCCCTCAAAAAGGTGCTAATTTTGGAAAAGTCCGTGAACGCACTGTAGGGATGGAATCTGGCTTATAACACGCTGAACAGAAAGCAAAAAAGGCTAAAGCAGCCC
>JASANA010001963.1:0-16984 GCA_030248095.1 Ptycholaimellus sp. GST1_10
CAAACAAGGTGTTCTCGGCTGTTGCCAAGATGCGCGGCCTCACCTCAAGACACCACCTAGATGAAAATTCATGGCAAAATTCAACCGATCTCAATGAAAAAACCATGAATTATACATATTCAAATTTTTGAAACATCAAGATTTTTGGTTTTTGACCACTAAATAGAGCAATACTCTAAAAACTTCAAATATTTCTCTCATCAGCTCCAAGACATTACTCTTTTCGGACACACTCGTTTCCACAAATCGGCTTAACTTCATTTGAAAAAGTCCATGGGCTTATGCATGTTGCAAACTCTTTCGAAACATGGAGATTTTGGGTTTTGACAATAAAATGAATAAATAACAAATATTTCAAAAATTCCTTTTGCCAGCTTTAAGATTTTCTTTTTGCCAGAGGTACCTGCAAAAATTCAGCAAATTTCATTGAAAAACCACTGATTTATGATTTTTCGTATTTTGAAACATCAAAAAATTTAGTTTTGGGCGAAATTCAAAAAATATATATATATATATATATATATGCGGAAAGACGGACGCAAAAATGAGGTAACTGGTTAAGCTGGCCTTGGCCGCCCGCCGCTTCGGGCAGGGCGCCAGAGCTCCTCCGGCCTCCGGGCACGGGTGCTACGGCCCCTACGCTTCGCCTAGCATGCTTCGCATGCTAGGCTACGCTCCGGGCCTCCGCACCCATGCCCTCCGGCCTACGGAGCTCTGACTGCCCTGCCCTCCGCGGCAGGCGGCCTTCGGCCGCGCAAAAATTGTGTGCTGTTTGTGCCAAAATTGCCGCCTGCTTATGAATGAGCAGTGGAGTTTTAAGATGGACCAAGCCAATCAAATAGACATGTTAAAATTTATCACAATTCACATAAAAATAACTTATGATTGTGTTACACCTTGTCTATTTCTTTTTGATGATCGCAAATTCATAAGATTCTCATTCTGTAGCATTTTAGTCTTGTCTATATCTTGTTCATGTGGAAGGCATTTTTTAATTTTCCCACATGAACAAGGCTAAGAGTTCGCACATGAACAAGGCTCCAAGAAAATGATGATTTACAGTGAGGCATTTTATAAAAAGGGAAACTGCGCAGATTTTTATAAACTGATGCTCAGGTTAGCTTCAATGCGAAAGGGAAACTGCGCAGATTTTTATGAATTTATGCTCAGGTTAGCTTCAATGCGATAGATCTTAATTTATGGAATCTTAGAGGAATTCCAATGACTTCGAGTAACCCTAGGACATCCTAGGGCATGACAGCGCCCTAGTTATGAATGGGTGAAAGTTTAAATTGATGCTCAGGTATTTGTTCGTATGGTATTATTGGCCAGCTCAATCATAAATATGCATATATATATACTATATATATATATATATATACTAGTAATATAGGTCAGTGGGCACGCGAAGCGCGGCCACCTATTTAGTTAAAGTTATGTGACCAGTAATATAATTAATATAAATCTCCCTCGAGTATAATTACTTTTCAGACAAAATAATTTTCAGATATGCACAATTTTAGGCACAATAATTTTAGGCACAATAATTGTAGGCACAATAATTGTAGACACAATGAGACCCATTACTAGATCGTGGCATTTCCAGCCACAACACAGAATAGGAAGGATCAAAGAACTTGAGGTGTTAACACTCAATGTCGATGCTCATCATTCGCATGTATAGGATAAATGCTGTTGCAATCGTGCCTTGAAGAATTACTTGATTCATCCCAAATACATCAGACTCCTGGGTAGGTCAAAAATCGAAAAACTGACATCAGTCAACTCATTTTTTTCAAATATTTTACAAAAAAACATTGAAAATTAACCATTGGATTTAAAGCAGAATTGTTGTAGCTTTGATTTAAAAAAAAGTCCGACAGCAAAAGTTAAAAAATGAAGGAGCTATGAAGTTTCAAAGTCAAAAAATGTCCAAAAATGGCAAAAATCGCCACATTTTCAATTATATCATAATTTAAAATTTTTCAATGCATGGAGCAGCCCAAAAAATATTGAATAACTCGTCAAAAGCCAAACGTAGAGCTATCATATGTCAAGATAACTAAAGAATCCAGGTGGCGCCGAGACCCCTAAAATGGCATCACGCGTATTATATAAGATATATCAGGACAAAAGTTCAGTAACCTCTATAGACCGCGGAGTGGCCCGGAAATAACTTTTTTAATAAGGCACTTAGACACAAACCCCCACAATTCAACCTCGGCGTGTTGATTGAGCCTATTTGCAGTGCTCTCCGACGTCTTTGTTACGAGCTACATCCTGCCAAACTTTGGGAAAGATGCCATTGGTTGTGTTGCTCAATAAGAGGGGCTTGGCACTACCGCTCCGCTAACACTCCGCTCGCGCAAGCCCAATATATTTCACTTTTGGCTCATCCGTGATTAAAAGGTCATATCCTCATATGCATCATTAGATTGATCGATTTGATTTTGTTA
The DNA here is from genome assembly GCA_030248095.1 of Ptycholaimellus sp. GST1_10. Lineage (NCBI taxonomy): Eukaryota > Metazoa > Nematoda > Chromadorea > Chromadorida > Chromadoridae > Ptycholaimellus > Ptycholaimellus sp. GST1_10. Next base: position 2,457 of record JASANA010001963.1, read on the forward strand.
GCAGTGGCTTCACTGAAATTGTTTTACTAGGCAATTACCTACGCAAACATTATGAGCATGAAAAAAATGATTGTATTGTACAAATGCATAATAGAAATGAACAACAATGAAGAGTTGAAAGTGCAAATATTGCCTTCTACTCACAAATCTGATATTTATTTTTCCGTCAATCAATATGAAATTAATTGTCATTGTGTGGACAAAATAGAAACAGAATGCCAAGAAAGCTGTAACTGTCATGTTGACTCAAATGATTGCAACTTTTATGACCAAGTGAATAAGTACGAAGACCTTATTGATGGATACGCAGCAAAGGTATATTGTTACATATGTAGGCAATTATGTGCCAGTTTACATAAGACCTTAGAAATCAGTGGAAAAGTGAAATTTTTGAACTGCCGCCCAGCATTTGGCCTGAGGGCAGTACTAAGGATTCACCCCAAAAAGAGCTGTGAGTCTGTATATATATCTGGTAGCATCGGCAGGCCAAATGTGGATCTCTTTTCTCCAAAATTTGTAATTGTCTCGAGTTAAAAGTCAAGGAAATACAATTTCTACTAGTGGAATCTGCTTGAACAGTTGCATTTTGTTTTTGGCGCGCAGTTCAGTGTTTCTTTCCATGCGCGCCCAAAAACAAAATGCAGATGACACAGCATATTACACTAGTAGAAATTGTATTTCCTTGACTTTTAACTCGAGACAATCACAAGAGAAAAGAGATCCACATTTGGCCTGCCGATGGTACCAGATATTTCTTCTACTTTTAATATAAAATAATGTATAAAACCAAATTTTATATTGTTGGTTATATATTTACTTAAGAATTTATTAGATAAATAAATAATAAATAAACTTATTTAAATTAACTTTTTAAAAAAAATAACAAAAAGAAAAGTTTCGAAAATGAAAAATACAAAAACTTATTGGCAAACTAACTAATTTTTGAGAAATTTCATAAGTCAATCGATTTTTGGAAGAAAAGATCTTTAATTTTGACCTGCCGATGGTACCAGTTATTTTCTCAACTATAAAGGCACAAAAATAAAATCGAATGCCTCAGAAAGATTCGAACCTGCTAGTTTCATTCAGCAGTACAATTGCTTACACCACTACACAACTGGTTCATCTAGCTCATTAGTTAGCTGAACAGTTATGAAAAAATAAATACATGAGGCCCAGGGACCCGAGGAGGGGGGTGGGTGGTGGAACAATTGAATACCTACTAACGTCCATTGAGCAGATGCGGAGGAGTAGTAGTTGTAGTAGGAGGAGGAGTTCGGACAAATGGTTTTCTACAAATTTCTCTACAATTCTGCAACGTTTCAGCGATTTCTCGCGAGTTTTGTTCAATTCGATGATGCTCTTTCCAATGCAAAAAAAATTAGAAAGATTGAAAGCTCCCTGTGATGAGCTAGAGCGTTATCAAAATTAAGATCTAGCAATAACCCCAAAAACGTACACCTAGGTTGAAAAGAGGGGCTGGGCACTGACGGTTTGCTTCGCTCCCTTGCGCCAACCCAATATGTGAGCAAGGATTCCTCTGCGGTTTTTCAACCAAATTGGCTCATCTTTTCAGGAAATATCAGGCATGTTGGCCGCTCCAACATATGTTTTAAGACCTTGGCAAAAATTAGTGGTACTGTGGCAATTGCGTTTTCGAATTTTATGGATTTTGACTTTAAATTTTCGGTATTTGGTAATTTGGAATGAGCCTTCTTCTTCTTCCTTGTTTTTCTTCCGTAAAACAACGGGAACAACAGAGCAGCAATTAAGGTACTCTGAAAATGAGGGAAAAGGAGGTGGGTTTTAGCTTAGGTGATTGATCACACATCATCGGCATCCAACAAGGCATTCACAGAGGCAAGGAAGGCCCCGCGCCCGCCCTTTGCACCCGCAGCCGAGAGGCGTCTCCAGAGCGCTGACACCCGCCCATGCCAGAGAGCCAGTTGCCCAGCTCCGCCACCACTGGCCACCGTAAAGTGTTGACTGCCTCGCAAGCCTGTGTGCAGGAAAGGGAAGAAAATGGGGCAGCCATGCCAGCTGTCTTGGAGTAAGGGGGAGGGGGCTTCTGTGCTGTTGCTTAGTTTCAGGCAGGTTTGGTAGCAGCTTTGCACAAGGACCAGGTCAGCTATTTGACGGCGTCTGAGCAGTGAGGGCAGGCTCAGGGCGGACAAACGTTCTGCATATGAGCCCATGCGATTAGCAATCGTGCATCTTTTGAATATGTACTTGGTGAATCTCCGCTGAACACGTTCAATTTGATTGATTTCTGCTTTTGTGCTGGGGACCACACTGGCGATGCATATTCTAAGAGCGGACGCACATAAGTTATGAATGCCTTAGAGAGAAGTTTGGGGAAGGCCGTGTGTAAGCATTTTTTAATTAAGCTGCATGCAAAGTTAGCTTTATTTGTAATACTTGTTATGTGCGATTTGTATGCTAGGCTTGGGAGGAGTAAGGATTCCTCTGTGGTTTTTCAACCAAATTGGCTCATCTTTTCAAGAACTATCAGGCATGTTGGCCGTTCAAACATATGCTTTGGGACCTTGGCAAAAATTAGTGGAACTGTGGCAATTGCGTTTATCAAATTTTATAGATTTTGACTTTAAATTTTTTGTATTTTGTATTTTGGAAACAGCCTTATGCTGTGCACTATCATTCTGGCCATAAAATTACCTTTTATATGGCGTTGAAATCATGAAAAAAGCTTCAGTAGAACCCAAGTTATAAAAACATTTTTAAACTGCACATTTGAAACTTTGAAATTCATTTTTGAACTGCGAACTTTGAAATTCAGCTCATTCAGAAATTCTTTTCAACATCTTCCTCCTTCCTCTTACCTGGCGCCTCTCAAACATCCCCAAGCTCCGCCACTGGGCTTATGCTGACGATTTGCGCCTCGCGTCCTCCTCTGTTCAGGCCATACTGACTGCTCTTACTGCACTCAGCGAATGGGCTGATGACTGGCAACTGAGCATAGCGCCACATAAGTGCACCTCTTACCACTGTCATGTTGGGCTATTTTTGGGGTCTCGGTGGCTAAGTGGGTTGACCTAAGGCTACTGCGTCAGCTGATGGACCCTTCTCTATCGGTTGTGGTGTGTGTGGAGGTGGTTGAGGAGAGCTAGTTATCAAGATGTGGCAATAGGTCAAGAATGAGATGGAAAAGGCTATGGAAGAGGCTCGCGGAAGGTGGAAGAGGAGGAGGAGGTGGAGCAGGAGGGGAAGATAGGGAACAGGAAGAGGGAAAGGTACCGTGGGGGGGTGATTTATGCATACCCTTTTTTCAATCAACTATAACTCAAGATGTACTCAATATTTTTTGACGAAAATTTATCAGAACATGCATCTAATTGTTGCCTACATTGTCATAAATTTTTATCTCAAACGGATCTAATCTCATGGATTTATGATCATTTTTGTAACACCTGTCATTGTGTAATAGTTTAATGTAAAAAACTATAATATTGCAAATTGAATCATTTTTTTCTATTTTATGCCGTTTTTTGAGTGGTTTGCTATAAAACTAACAAAAACAAATATTAAGGCGCCATTCTGATGTTGTTTTGCGCGATAGTCCGATTGCAATTTACAAAAAAAGATTTACAAATACAAAATCAAAGAATTTGCCTCGTTTGCTGTAAAACTGATGATTCTCGCTACAAAAATGATCATAAATCCATGAGATTAGATCCGTTTGGGATAAAAATTTATGACAATGTAGGCAACAATTAGATGCATGTTCTGATAAATTTTCGTCAAAAAATATTGAGTACATCTTGAGTTATAGTTGATTGAAAAAAGGGTATGCATAAATCACCCCCCCCCCCCCCCACGGTAGCCCAGTGGTGCTGGTGGTGTTGATCAGGGCCGACATCCTTCTCTTCATCGCCATCGACGCTGTTGGAGCTGGTGGGGCTGCCGCAGTTGGAGGTGACGGTGGGGAAGGGGGAGAGGAGGAGGAAGAGGAGGAGGAAGCGGAGGAGGACATGACGGCGGAGGAGGATTGGGAGTGGGGGAAGATTGGGGGTAGAATGAGCTGAGGCGGCCAGAGGAGGGTTTAAGTAAGCGAGGGATGGATGGGGAGGGGGTGGGGGCAACCAATCAGCAGCACATCGAACCTTCCAGAAGGTTTGGAGGAGGGGCTGGAGTAGAAGGGGGAGGTGAAGACAAAGGCATTGTGAGAAGGGCGCGGGAAGGGGGGAGATGGGCTGAGTCTGGGCAGACTAAAACAAGGTCATCAATCTCAATAGCAGGCCTCTAAGAACTCTCGGCAGCCATGATTAAAAAGTGTAGGGTGCTACATCCACAGCTTATGCGTCTCATTACACCACATAGGACCCGCCCAGTGCCCAGCTTCTCTCTCTCCAATCATGCAATCCCCCAGCTCCTGAAGAAGGCATAAAAGATCTGGGAATCCTTCTGAGGCCTTGTCTCTCATATGCAGCGCACATCACTCACAGGGGCGGAGCTACCCATGGGCATTTTAGGCGAATGCCCCCCCCCCCCGAAGCCATTCCGGGGGGGGGGGGCAGCGCCCCCCCCCCCGAAATGTTTGAGCAAATTTTCACTATAGGCAAAACAGCCAAAAATATGCGCTCTGCGCAGTGTTAACAACTTTTTTCACTACATTTGCCAGTGTTTTAGTCTATTTCTACTTAATTTTTTCCTAAATCAATCAAATTTTTGTGGTATGGGCCTTATTGTTTAGGTTTGTGTTTAGGTTTGCCTTATTTTTGTGGTATGGGCCTTATTGCCTTATTGTTTATGTGTGGTTCCGGAGCCCGTACTCCTCAGTTTTTCAATGAAATTGGCTGAACTTTTGCAGGCTGACACCTGGTTTCCCCCCATGAGATTTCCCCCCCCCAAGCAATAACCCCCCCCCCCCCCTCTCATGAAAGTTTCCCCCCATGAAGGTTTCCCCCCAAGAATTTTACCTATACACACACACACCCTGCGCTAACTCGTCCCCTAGTTGATACGACTCAGCAGTAAAACTAGGTGAAAATAGGTGAAATTGTGTCTTGGGGGGGGGGGAACTAGTCTTCGAAATCGAGGACTAGTTTCCCCCCCCCCCCCCAAGAGTTTTGACGACTAGTTTCCCCCCCCCCAAGACACAATTTCACCTATTTTCACAGTTAGTTTGCATTAAGCTTTAAGGCTTCGCAAGCGAAGCCTACGCAGTTGCTGGTCTAGTTTGTATTAAGCTTTAAGGCTTCGCAAGCGAAGCCTACGCAGTTGCCACTATAAAAGTTTTTTTGACTAAGCCTAAGCCTTTCATGGAGTCAGTATATAGGTAAAATCTTGGGGGGGGAAACCTTCATGGGGGGGGGGGGGGTCCCCCGCTTGGGGGGGGGGGGGGGGTAACCCTCCATGGTGGGGGGGTAATGGCCATGGGGGGGGGGGGAAACTAGGCGTGAGCCCTTTTGCATGGAGGTCTGTCGAGGTGGTGGCTCGGGACATTTTGGTGCGCTTGGCACAATTTTTTGAATTTCTTGATTTATGGTCAAAAACCTTAAAAATGGAGACCTCGAATTCGAAATTTTTTCGAAAACTTGCATTTTACTTTTATTTGTTATTGACCGCGGAGCAGCCCGAAGGGCCGCTCCGCGGTCTATAGAGGTTACTAAACTTTTGTCCTCATATATATGTATATATATATATGTATCTGGAAATGCTGGTCCTGGCCGAATTCTCAACGGATCTTGACAAACTTTTTTCCTGAAAGGTAATGCAATTTTAGGAAGATCTGGAGGGGTGGAACCGGTTTCCGAGCATTTGAAACATTACTTTTTTGGGTAGAAAGGCTTGAAAATTGCAATATGGAGTTTTTGCGCTGTAGCACCTGTAATCTTGAGAATTGCACAGACAACTTGAGTTTTTTTGTTCACAAGTCGTATAAAACAATTCCAAATCTGTGCTTACTTTTGAAAATGATTGAGAAACCACAGACTTGCCCTCTTGAGTGACAAACTTTCACGCATGACAATAGCATCAATAATTAGTAGCAGCTGAACGGCTGTTGATTGAACAGAACACTTGAGTTTTTTTGTTCACAAGTCGTATATAACGATTCCAAATCTGTGCTTACTTTTGAAAATGGTTGAGAAACCACATACTTGCCCTCTTGAGTGACAAACTTTCACACATGACAATAGCATCAATAATTCGTAGCAGCTGAACGGCTGATAATTGAACAGAAGGCTTTGGTTTTTTGATTCACAAGTCGTATATAACGATTCCAAATCTGTGCTTACTTTTGAAAATGGATGAGAAACCACAGACTTTTCCTTTTGAGATGCAATGTTCACCCTCTGATGTAGTTTGAGTTCCCGCTCGAAATCCTTATGTTTCAAGGCGGGCCATTGCGTCTTCCGCCTGTGCCGCTGTTCAATGTCACTCGATAACAGAAGAAGGAAGAGTCGTAAAACAATCAGTGGAGCCTTCCTGTCCGAACCTGGATGGGGTGAGCATGGCGGGGGAGAGCGACTGCACCAAGCCCAGCTGCGTCAGTGCCCTCGGCTTCCTCAGTGGTGCTCAAGCCTCAGGGTCTACTCCAGACACCTGCTACCCACCCCCAACCTTCTTCCTCATATCCTTTCCTGGCCTGAGAGATGAGCCCTCCAGTTCTTCCTCTTGCTAGCTGAAAGAAGTGCACGCAGTCCTGTCCGGTGGGCGCGGACGCCAAGCATGGCAACCAGCGCTTCAGCTGCAGCAACTGCTCCCTCACCTTCTGCTTTGCAGGCCTTGACAACGCCTTCCAGCCTCAGGGATTAGCCACCATCCAGCACTACCGCACCCTCCTGGACCTCTCCAACGGGGGCAAGGACAACACTGGCTTCTACCTGCTCTGCCCGGGCTGCGACCGGGCCACCTCAGTGGCTGCCGCCCCGCGCTCGGTGGTGGAACAGCTGCTGGACGGTGGCATCGTGGAGCCCGATGGGGCGGGCAACATCCCCGACTACCTCTACACGGGTCCGCCTCCGCCGGCAGGGCCAGCCCCAGCCAACGATGGTCTTCAGGCTCAAATGACGGGTCTAATGCAAGTCTTTCAGCAGATGCTCCAGCAGCAGCAGCGAGACCAGGCCCAGCGCCAGCAGCAGGACGCTCAGCTGTTCGCGCTCCTCCAGGGGCAGGCAGCCAGGCAGGCGGCGTTTCCTCAGGCGGCCCCGCCCGGGGTGCCACTGGTGGTGCCGCAGGCGAACCCAGCGACGACCCCGCATGGCCTGCCCAAGCTCAAGCACAAGTACCCGGTCTTTGACGGCAAGGACCCCGGAGCCTACGCCAGCTTCAAGTCCTGGTGCAAACACCGCCTACTGGCCAATGCCAGCCTCACACAGGCTGACAAGTTCTCCTACCTCTTCAACAACCTCGACGGCAGAGCCCGCGACAAGATCGAGCCCTTGGATCGGCACGGGGCCACCACCTACACTGACGCCATCCGCATCCTCAACGACAACTACGACCAAGCGGACCTCATCAAGGGCAGCCTCTTCCAAGAGCTGATTAATCTGGAATTGGTCTCAGAGGGTGACCGGGAGGGCATGGAAGCCTTCGCGGACCGCCTGCGCCTGCTGGTGGCCAGGCTGGAGTCCGCGGGCGTGGCAGAGGATGCAATCAACTCCCACGCCTACCATCTCCTCAATTGCCTACCCGCTGGCTTCGTCCGGGACGTGCAGCAACAGTGAACGCAGGCGGGCAACTCAGCGGTGCCCGGCATCAAGGACCTCCTCCGTCTCATTGCCGGGGAGCTCAAGCTCCTACGCGGCACTGGCTCCAAGAGCTCGGCGTTCAGCACCTCTTTCTTTTCCTCCAATCGGAAACCTTCCCAGGCTACGGGAGGGGGAGGGAAGGAGCGGCCGAAAGGCGGCCGTGGGGGCCCGGGTGACCAAGGCGGTCAGCAGTGGGGCCAGAAGCCAAAAGATGGCCAGAAGCCAAAGGCCAGGTGCGCCTTCTGCGACGGCGAGCACTGGGCCAAGGGCTGCGACACCTTCACCACCATCGCCCTATGCCGCAACAACGCCATCGCCCACAACCTCTGCTTCTATTGCCTGGGCAAACATGAAGGGGGGGGCGAAGGGTTGCAGTGCCAGAGGGGGCAGCTGCCGGGTCTTGGGGTGTTGCCAGTGCTACCACACCGCCCTGCACGAGGAGTCCGGGGGCCAGTCCTTGCTCCACACCCTCTCCAGCTACCCCAGCGTCCACGGCGACAGCGGCGGAGCTACAGCCACCGGGTCTACTTCAGGCACGGTGCTGAACACAACGGGCAATGCCTCATTGCCCACCAGCCTCCTGGCCACCTTCTCAGTGCCCATCAGCCAGCCTCATGGAGCCATCAAGGTCACGGCCTTCTCTCTCCTCAACTCGGGGGCAACCTTCAGCTGGATCCGGGAGAGCTTGGCGCAGAGTCTGGGCCTCAAGTCCCTGCCGCCGGAGACCATCGACATTTCCTACGTGGGCTCCAGCGCCACCCACAAGCTCACCAACAGCCCCGTTTTCCTGGCCCTGCACGGCCGAGACAGCAAACAGCTCATCTGCAAGGCCTACCAGGTTGCAGTCATCTGTCGGGAGCTGCTCCTGGGCGGCTTCCGCATCCGCGCCAAGGCCATCGCCGGCATCCAGTCCTCCAACATCGCCAACCTGCCCCCAGCCCAGGTCACCTTGGCCACGGTGGACGTCCTCTTGGGGCTCAATGTCTACGAGCGAGTGCTGGGCCCGGCAAGCAGCCTGATGGCCCTGAGCTCTCTGCTGACGGCCTCCGCAGTGATCCTCCGCAGTGCCCTGGCGCCTTCGCAGTTCCAGATCATGGATGCGCTACAGGGGCCATCCTCAGCCTGCCACACCGTCTTTGGCGCCTTTGGCAGCCCCATCACTCTGGAGGAGCTGCTGGAGGAGCAGACGGCCCTGGACCGCATCAGCATGGACGGCGACGGCGCCATCGGGGACCTCAGCCGGGAGGACAAGAAGACCACCTTCCTGCAGAGCCGCATCTTCCGCGACGCTCATGGCGCCTTCCACGTGCCTCTGCCTCTCAAGGAGTCAGTGCCCACGTTGGCTAGCAATTTCCAGCAGGCCTTCCAGTGGGCAGTGAAGACGCACGCGAGGCTGGGCGTGGAGGAGAAGGGGTGCTACTACGGGGAGTTTGATGCCCAGGCTGCTGCTGGCATCATCGTGCCAGTCACCAAGCCACCGCCGCCAGGCCGTCTCCTGCACCACCTTGCCCACTTCCCGGCCCCAGGGCCAAAGACGTGGCCGGTGGTGGACGCCAGCTCTCGCTGCGGGATGCCGCCGCGCTGTCTCAACGACTTTGTGGATCAGGGCCCCAGCCTGCTCTCCAACCTGCTCCAGGTCCAGCTGCGCCTCAGGGCCCATTGCTTTGCCCTTGCCGCCGACTTATGCAAGGCTTTCTACAGCCTACAAGTTTGGCCAGACTTTCAGTTGGTGCTCCGCATTGTCCTGCCCAAGGACCCCGCCCAGCCGCTCACCTACAAGAACTACCAGATCTGGCAGTACACTCGCGTCATCATGGGGTGCAATGCCAGTCCCTGGCTTCTGCAAGCCTGCATCTGCCTCCTCTGCACTGAGGTGGTGGCCAGCGGCGACTACTTTGGCCTCACCAAGACGGAGGTGGAGGCGGTCCCTGGCGCGACCTACGCTGACAACGTTGTCATTGGCTTCACGGAGGAGGAGGATGGGGGGCGTCTAGCGTGTGGCCTCTGCGAGCTCTTTGCCTCAGCCAGCTTTACGCTCCGCTCCTTTGGCTCCAACGCCCCCTCCGTCAAGGCCGCCATCCCAGCCAACTGCTACACAGAGGATGCCATGTTCAAGAACCTTGGCATCCTCTGGCACCTGGCATCCGACTGCATCTCTATCCCGTCTCCCAGCTTCAAGGACATCCCGCCTGCGGGCCTCACGGTTCGGGACCTGGCCTCGCCAAGGCCTACGACCCCATCAGCTTCTTCACCCCGGTGACGCTGACCGGGCGCCTGCTCATGCAACAGGCACATGCCACCTGCTCTGATTGGGAGGACAAGCTTCCGGCGGAGCTGGAGAAGGCGTGGAATGCGCTGCGGGGCCAGCTGGAGCTCCTGGGAGGACTTCATCTTCCCCGCCAGGTCTTCTGCGGCTCTGGGCCGGCCCTGCTGCTGGTCTGTTCCGACGCCTCGGACACGGCCTACGGCTACGTGCTGTACATCGCCCAGCCCTACAGCAGCACGCCCACCTGCAACCTTGCCCTCTCCCGCTGCTGCATGGTGCCTATGGAGAAGAAAGGGCTCCTGCAGACCACGCCTCGCAAGGAGCTCTGGGGGGCGGAGTTCGCAGCGCGGGCGGCCAAGTTCGTGGTGGGCTGTCTGGGGCCCTTCAGCCAGATCGTCCACTTCATCGACAGCGCTATCGTCCTGGCCTGGCTCCACGCCCAGGAGGCCCCGCATGCCTACGAGATGAGGCGCGTGCAGGCCATCATGGACACAAGCCCTACCAAAGACTTCCGCTGGATCCAGTCAGCTCTCAATCCGGCGGACTGGACGACTAAGAGCCGCTGCGTGGAGGATCTGAGGGCGGACACCCTGTTCTTCAAGGGGCCTCAGTTCTTCCTCCAGCCGCCATCATCCTGGCTGGACTGGGCACAGCCGCAGTCGGCGACGTTGCCGGACCCCATCACTCCTGTCTCCTCCAGCGGGGTCAACCAAAAGACTTCTGCAGTCTTCCCCGCTGGGCACGAGTCTATGCAGAGTGGGCAGGACGGTGGCCTCCCGCCTGCGCACATCCCTCTGGCACCAGCAAGAGGCGGCACACTCAGGACCAGAGGCTTGGGGAGGGGCAGTAGGTGCTGACGAGGGAGAGGCCAGGGCTGAAACTGCTGTGGCATCTTCCCCCGGGGTCAACTCTACTCCGACTCTCAGTGGAAGCCCCGCCCTGACCTCCGCGGGCCTCTCCAGTGGTGTTTGGGGTGGCGGAGTCAGCGGTTCTTCCAGGCTCTCGCGAGCTACCGCCCTCCTATCACCCACTGGGAGTCGACGGAGCCTCCCTCACCTCTGTCTCCTCCGGCAGGGCCAGCCACAAGACTTCCACAGTCTTTCCCCCCAGGCACGAGTCTACGCAGAGTGGGCAGGGCTCCGCGCCCAGCACCAGTGGCCTCACAGGCCTCCTTCAGCTCCCGCGCTTTTCACAGCTCAACCAGCTACTGGCGGTGGGCAGCCACGTTCTCAGTGCAGTCCAGAGCTTCCAGTGCGGAGCTTCCGCTCCAGCCCGTCCGCCGCCCTCCACGGGGCTCCAGCCGCCGGGTCTACTCCCATCTCCGGACCTGCTCCAGTGGGAGCGTCAGCTAGCACCCGTGCCTCATCCAGCCAAAAAGGCGGTGCTGCAGCAGCTGATCAGGGAGCTTCAGTTGGTGGAGTTCCAGTCCTGGTTCCCAGTCCTATGCTCTCTGGACGACAACAAGGGCTCGGAGCATCGACACACCAGGAACCAGATCAAGCAGACTGGCGCCTCCATCTCCGAGGACGGCTGCATCGTGGTGGGCGGACGCTATGCCCCTCCTCCTACCCTGCCACTCACACCTCATCCAGCTGCTGTTCCTGGACCTGCACTGCCATGCGCCAGCCAACGCGGTGCTGGGTCTGTTCCGGCAGGACTAATGGGTCTCCGCGGGCTACCGGGCCTGCCTCCAGGCCCTCCGCCACTGCCAGCCCTGCCGCATCACCTGAGCCACACCCGCCTCCATGACAGCCCAAGGCCAGCTGCCAGCCTCTCGCCTGGAGCTTTCCGCCCCCTTTTCGAGCATTCTCCTCAATCAGGCAGGCCCCTTTCTTTTGGCAGGGGACGGGGGAAAGGCGGTCAAATGCTGGGTGCTGGTGGTAAACTGCGCGGCCACAAGGGGCGTCCACTATGAGCTACTGTGCAACTACTCGGCAGTGGCAGTGGTCAATGCCCTGGAGCGCTTCTGGAGCAGATGAGGGCTCACGCGAGCCACCATCTGGCTGGACAACACCTCTGCCTTCCACGCCGCCTCCAAGCATCTGCTACCCTACTTCCAAGGCCTCGACCTCTCAGCCTTCGCCTCTTGGCACCCGGTCCAGTTTGTCTTCACCCCGGTGCGGGCCCCTGGGCCAACAGGGCCTCCAAGGTTCATGTGCGCCTTCTCAAGTCCTGCCTCAGCCCGACCCTCTGGCATCGGCGGGTCACGGAGGACGTCTTCATGATGGTGCTGGCGAGGGTGGAGGTGTGTGTCAACAGCTGGCCCCTCTGCACCATCACTGAGGAGCCCGGCAACCTGAGGCCCCTCACACCTTCATGCTTCCTCGCGTCACCTCTTTTCCAGGAGCCCTCTGAGGGTGTGTGGACAAAAGGGCTGCGGACGGCTTTGCGGTAAAAGGAGCTCCTGCTGTCGGAGCTGTGCCAGCGCTGGCATACCGAGTACCTCGGCCACCTCCGTGCCCATCACCTCCAGATTGCCGCCGCCCACAAGGAGTCTCCGGGCTCCCTCCTGTCCATCAACTCCGCCTGCCTACTCAAGGAGGCAACCCCGCGCCAGACCTGGAAGCTCATCCACGTGGTGGCCAAGCACCCCAATCCAGCGGGCATCCTGCGCTATGCCACCATTGTCGACGCCAAGGGCTACCAAGTCCAGTGCTCCATCACGTCCTTGGTGCCTCTCGAGGCCTCTTTGGAGGCCTTGATTGCACCAAATCCCAGCGATTCCCCAAATCCCTTGGCTGATCAGAAGGGTGTGGGTGAGGGGTTGCAGTCGAGCGGAGCGCAGGAAACCGCCACACAAGCACCCTTGGAGCAGTCAGAGGCCACTCTGGCCCCTGGCTCTCCCACACTCCCCAGTTCCTTCCACCAAACTGATGGGGAGGTGCCGCGCGGGGGTGTGTCTGCAGGTGAGGAGCGGCTCCAGCGCCATGGGCAACCGACAGCTTGCCATCTCTGGTGGTTTTGTCGCCAGGGCCCAGCACACTAGCCGCCCCGCCCAGCATCCCATCCACTTTTATCCCACCCTTTCCCGCATATTTTACAGGCCTACTGCCACCGCTGCTTCCGCCTCTCTCCTCTGGACAGAAAATCCGAGGAGTGGATGGGACAGGGAACAGTAGGAGCAGTTTAAGATTGCCCCTCTAGTTTGCCGTTTACTCTCTCCCCTTGCTGAGCAGTAGGGCAGTCAGGGAGTTCGCGATGCCTTCCTCTCCGCTGGCCTAGCACCTACTGCCAGAGGCCCGCAAGGGTCCAGGGAGGAGGGTTGAGCGGCATGAGGGGAGAGGGGGAAAGGGCTGCCTTGACATGCACACGCTCTCGCGCCCTGAGTACTCTCTCCCACGTTAGGGCAGCCTCCCTTCCGCCCTCTTTCTCTTTCACTCATCTATGTCTCACTTTGCCAAGATTCTCCTGCTTTTCATCCAGGCTTTTGTTTGCCTCGTCTTTCACCCGCGCTTTCATGTTTTCAACGTCAGGGTGATCCAGTTCGTTTCTGCTCGCTTCAGCCGTTGGCCTGAGCCAGTCTTCTGTTTTTCTGCCCACTTGAGGGCCTCTTTTTGCTTCATGGCGGTGCCATTGGCCGGGGAGCTCTGATGTAGTTTGAGTTCCCGCTCAAAATCCTTATGTTTCAAGTTGGGCCATTGCGTCTTCCGCCTGTGCCGCTGTTCAATGTCACTCGATAACAGAAGAAGGAAGAGTCGTAAAACAATCACCCTCACATCAGAAATTTTCCTTAATTTTTGGATTTTGCTACATGTGAAGGTGTAAGCGCTCCGCGGTCACCTATTGCGCTTTGCGCCATAAACTTGTTTATTATTATTTAGATTATTGTTTATCATTTAAATGCCTCATAAACCAATAATATACTTAGACCAATTTGTTACTTTGTACCTTTGATTGTCATTTTATTATTTCGCAAAGCTGGCAATTCTGCAAGGCTGCCGTCATGGCCTTAGCCCCTGTTGGAACTCAGAAACGTTGCCTAAAACCCATGCCCCCACCTGACCTGCCAGTTGTTTAGCCTCCCTCTCCGCCTGCCCTCCCGGGCATTTTGCCTGTTCCTCTGGACTCTTAGAAAGGAAAGCCAGGAGGTCAGCCCATTCTGACTGCTGAACACTGTCCACAAGGGCCTGAAGCGTTTCTTCCTGCTCTACAGCCAGCACTGACTCCACTCTCTTGCGGACACTCCTCTCGTCCACAGCAGATTATGGTTGCCGATGGTTCCAGTCCCCTTTCTTCTCTGCAAAGGCTCTGACTGCCCGGTGAACGTACGAGCCAACAGTGAGCAGATGGGGCAAGGAGGAGTAGCGGGAGCAGCCCAGGATGCCCCCCAGCCTGGTGGCCTTGACCGGCGCAGCCTCTGCCTGCATCGCACACACCACCTCCGATGGCTCTGGGCTCAGCTCCTCCCACCTTTCTCCCTCCTTCTACCCCGCCCCCTTCTGTGCCCATTCTGGCCACAAGGCTTCCACCTGGAGAAAGAAAGCAGGACCTTGCCAGAAGAGAGGAGAGGACTGGAGTTGAGAGAGAGAGAGCGCGGTTTGGTTACAAAA
>JASANA010001964.1:0-14637 GCA_030248095.1 Ptycholaimellus sp. GST1_10
TATCTAATATATAGTCTAAATACTATTTAAATTTATTGAAAACTAGTAAGATAAAGGCATGCCCTAAGGGCACGCACGAATGGGCAGAGCTCTTCTCTAAAAGGCCTATCCCCCTGTGTATCCATAAATTAAGGAAAATTTCTGCTGTGAGGGTGAACATTGCATCTCAAAAGGAAAAGTCTGTGGTTTCTCAACCATTTTCAAAAGTAAGCACAGATTTGGAATCGTTATATACGACTTGTGAATCAAAAAACCAAAGTCTTTTGTTCAATTATCAGCCGTTCAGCTGTTACTGATGATTGATGCCATTGCTTTGAGTGAAAGTTTGTCATTCAAAAGGGCAAGTCTGTGGTTTCTCAACCATTTTTAAAAGTAAGCACAGATTTTGAATCGTTATATACGACTTGTTAACAAAAAAACTCAAGTGTTCTGTTTAATTATCAGCGGTTCAGCTGCTAGTAATTATTGATGCTATTGTCATGCATGAAAGTTTGTCACTCAAGAGGGCAAGTCTGTGGTTTCTCGACCATTTTCAAAAGTAAGCACAGATTTGGAATCGTTATATACGACTTGTGAACAAAAAGACTCAAGTGTTCTGTTCAATTATCAGCCGTTCAGCTGCTAGTAATTATTGATGCTATTGTCATGTGTGAAAGTTTGTCACTCAAGAAAGTAAGTCTGTGGTTTCTTGACCATTTTCAAAAAGTAAGCACAGATTTGGAATCGTTATATATGACTTGTGAACAAAAAAACTCAAGTTGTCTGTGCAATTTCTAAGACTACAGGTGCTACAGCGCAAAAACTGTATATTGGCAATGTTTAAACCTTTCTACCCAAAAAAGCAATGTTTCAAATGCTCAGAAACTGGGTACTTACTCCTCGAGATCTTCCTAAAATAGCATTAGCTTTCAGGAAAAAAAGTTTGTTCCCGATCCGTTGAGAATTCGCCCGGGGCCAGCCGCGCCGCTGGCAAAAGACGGCCTGAGACCGCGCCTGAGGACAAAAGTCTCAGTAACCTCTATAAGACCGTGGAGCTGCCCTTCGGGCTGTTCTCTCTGTGCCAAAAATCTGGCTTTTTTTTTGAGCAGTTTCAACCATTTATCGTATAGTTGAATATCGAAAGCGATTTGAACAGTTATCAAGTTCTATTCCGTTAAAATCAGGATTCTGAATTTTAATTTTGTTCTATTCCATAAGACTTTCTCTCAAGCAGGACCGCAAAAAAGCGGCTCTCTAATCCTTTTTCAGGATCAATCTTTCTCCCTTGTTTTAATTTGGCCAGAAGCTGATTAAGTTTCATCCAGAATGAGCCTTGAAACATTGGATTCTAGGCTAAAAGTACCCTGGCGAAAAGTACCCCGGCAAAAAGTACCCCGGCGAAAAGTACCCACGGCTAAAGGCTCCGCACGGCTAAAAGTACCCATCACATTTTCTCCTTTTTAATCGGGGTCTCGTTTTTGTTGGGTACTTTTTTCAGGGTACTGTTTTCCAAATTTTTTTAATTTACACTTATCCATAAAAGAATTATCCAGGAAGAGTGATATCCAGGAAGATGATCCCTCCCAATTTCGCCATTTTTGCGCGGCCGAAGGCCGCCTGCCGCGGAGGGCAGGGCAGTCAGAGCTCCGTAGGCCGGAGGGCATGGGTGCGGAGGCCCCTGTAGCCGTTTTCATTTGGTGGTGCCGTTTTGCCCGTTGGGTCGGCCCTACACCGCAGAGCCAGGGGCACCACGACACTGGCCTTTTTAGGGGTCGTTTTCTTTGCGGCCCTACGAGCCGGTGCCCCTGCGGCTCGTTGGGCCGCTGCTGGCACCACGAGGTTGCCTGCTGGTTTAATGATGCCTGTTGCCTCTTCATTAGTTCTAGGGCACGACAGCCCCTACTTATGAATGGGCAATCAAACATTTAGGTTGATTGCTCGTTGCAGAATTGATCCAAGGAGAATTTGGTTGAAACCTAAGTCATATTTAATCATCAAACATCAATCAAAAGCCTTATGTCATCCGACGAAAATGAAAATACTTATGTAAAAATTCTGGCAATTTTGAATAATGGCTTTGAATTTTGAAGATATGAGAAATAACTTCAAAAAAGAACAATACAAACCTTGACATGGTGGAATTTTGCAACAATATCAAATCATTGCTCAATTGGTTTCTCAAATTCAAAATCAGGACCTAATTGATGATTTTAGCAAATTGGGCTAAAAAGAGCAGACATTCTTCTTTATTTTTATGCTGCTTACCCTGTCGATTTTTACTCTTCATAGAATGGGCATGGGCATATGGGCATATGAAAAAACTGTAAGCATTCAAAACTGGCAATTCGGGGACAGTATAAGAATGTTCCTGGATTTGCTCAATGCCTGCTGGCTCTTTCTAATTCTCACTTCTGCTCGCATAAATAGCAATAAAATCAATTTCAACACTTCTGTCGGGGTGGACGGGGTAGGTTGGGAGGTGGGGGTGTCAAAATCCTGAGCCCGTCGGCATTGGCGTAGGGGTGTGAGAGGTCAGAGAGGATGGAGACGCGCTTCTTGCAGAGGCTGGAGGCCTTGGCGAAGCGGGAGAAGGTTGCAGTGTCGCGCAAGCACAAGATCACCACCACCAAGCTTTTCTTAGAAGGCGCTCCAAAAAGTGGGACAAAGGATAGAGAGTGTGTAGTGATTGTGAAGGGTGGAGCCCAGTGGGGTGAGTAGCATCTGGGGAGTTGGTGGGAGAGGTTGGGAGCCAATGAGCATGGAGCATACGAAGTGGGGGAGGAGGGAGCAGACTCTCGCAATGAGAAGTACCATCTCCGGGTGCCCCGCACTCCCACGCCCCCGACAGAGCTCCCAGGCCTCTTTGACAGCAAAGCGGGGAAAGAGGAAAATCACCATGCAAAGCATGAACAAGAAACCAATGGTGAAGAGCACCCCAAAGACGACAGAAGGGAGAGGGCCCTAGACTGAAACTAGGCCACAAGAAAATGCTAAAGCTCAACAGGGGCAATAGGCCTGGAGCAAAACAGAAAAGATAAAAGAGAAGAAATAGGCTGAGGTGGGAAATGGAAAATCAGCAGTAGTCGTGGTCAATGATGGACGGGAGGTGGAAGGCGAGGCCACGGGTATGGGCAGAACCCGCCAGCTCCCCACTCGACTTGTCAGTTTCCTCCTCAATCTTGCCGGGGACTGGGCAAGCAGTGTTGTCGGGAACTCGATTGGCTTCCTCCACCTCGGCCTCCAGGGGAAGGAGGTGGGAGATGGAGTGGTCGGAGGCATAGCCGGAGCCGTCGATGATGCGGATGTAGTGGCAGACACCATCCTTGCCCACATACTTCTTCACAACTTGCACCAGCCTCCACTCCGGACAAGGCTTGGGGCTGGTCAGGAGATAGGCCTTGGAGAGGGAGACGTAGGAGTCTTTGCCCAGGCGCTGCTGCTCGAAGCTGCACTCTACCAACCAGTGCTTGTACTCCAGGCACCAGCAGCTCCAGAAGGTGTCCTGGGAGTCACTGAGGAGGCGAGCCAGGTTGCGGAGGTGGCATGAGAGGCCCTGACGGGGAACTCGGAAAGGTTCTTGCCATCGAAGTAGTGAGCAGGGGGTTGCTGGAGGTGACTGAAGAGGCTCTCAGAGGGCAGCAGACGAAGCTGAGAGCTGGAGTAGGGGGCAGGTTGCAATGTCACTCCCGGGGTCTTGTTGGCGAGGCCTTGAGTCCGGGATGGGACTGGTTGCTCCGGGTCAGGCATAGAAGTGGCCGCAGGCAGAGACTGGCTCTTGGCGGTGGTGGCTGCTAGCTGACGCTGGAGGCAGATGTTGTCTATGTAAAGGTTGTCGAGGATGGCGGTGACCTAGGCCTTGTTGTCTTGGTACGTGGCCTCCTTCTGTGCCGACTCTTGCTCTAGACGTTGAAGACGGTCTTGAATGGCCTGTAGAGCTTGCTGGGCCTCCTCGCGTTCCCGTTCCTGGGCCTGTTGGGCAACGAGGTTTTGGGTGCGAAGGCGCTCCAGCTCTGCCTGGGCCTTGATCCAGTCTTCTTGTTGGAGCTCTGCTTGATGCTGAAGGTCTTGTTCTTCAGCTTGTAGCTCTTGGAGTTGGGCTTTGGCGGCAATGTGAAGGTGAGTCTGCTCAGAGTGATGGTGGCAAAGGTTGGCGATGACCTTGTCCTGAACCGCCAATCGCTCCTGCATCTCCTGAAGCTCCCGGGGTCAGGATGACTCCTGGGGCTCCACGGGGGCTGGATGGGGAAGGTTGGTGGCAGACTCGAAGTGGCTGGTGCGTTGGGCAGGCGTGGCAGAGACGACGAGGGTGTTGGGATCGGTGACGTCCTCGATGGAGCGGTTGAGGTTGGCGAGGTCCGCGAGGCATTCCTGGCGGTTGGTCTCCTCCACCTCATCCTGAACACGCTGTCACTCCTCCTCCTCTGCCTCGGCTTGAGCCCGGGCAGCTGCTTCTTTGCACTGGACCTCCCTCTCGAGTCGTTCCTCCACCTTCTCCATCTCTATGGCAGCATGGCAATGTGGGCTTGCTTGCGCTCCTCCTCCATTGTGGCCTCACGCTGGTTGACGGTGTCGTAGGCTAGACAGGCGTCCTCGTAGCGCTGCTGCCAAAACTGCTTCTTGGAGATGCCAGTCTGCTGACGATGCTCCAGGACTCAGCACTCCTCGGGGAGGCATTGATCTGGCAGTCTGGAGCCAGTCTCATCCAGCATCCCGAGCATCCCTTGGTCCTCCTTGTCTTCTTTGGGCTCTCCTTGCTCCAGGTCCACCTCGTCCTGGGGTCCATGTGCCGGGCTGTGGTTGTTGGTGACGACAGTAAGCTGGGGCATGGCCTTGCGGATGAAGGAGTAGATGCGGCTGGAGTTGGGATAGAGCTTCTGGTCGTAGAGCTGCTTGACGAAGGGACAGGGCTTGCAGTCATTGGTGAGCTTGCAGCGAGGGCAGGTGTAGCGGGGGAGGATGTTGGAGGAGTCAATGCAGAAGGAGCGGAAGGCGTGGAGGGCAGTCTTGTAGAGTGTAGGAGAGGAAGAACCACTGGGTACAAAGTAGGCTCATGCTCCACTGATGCAGAGGATCTTGTCACACTGCTGACAGCGGAGGCGAGTGGAGTGATGAGAGAGGATGGTGCAGATGAGGTTGTTGCAGGGGCTGTTGTCCAGCATGATGCAGGAGTGGGTGTGCTTGGAGATGGTGACGTCCTCATCGGTGAAGTCCATGGCGAGTGAAGAGGGTGTAGAACAGGAGGGAGGAGAGGTTGGGCACCTGAGCTGAGCTTGCAAAGCAAGGCAAAGTTGCTGCAGCTGGCAGCCCTTCCAAAGTCCTTTCCCCTGGCTATACAGGCTCCATGCAATGCTGTCAGGTGGAAGGGGTAGGTTGGGAGAGGAGGAGGTGGGGGGTGTCAAAATCCTGAGCCTGACGGCATTGGTGTAGGGGTGCGAGAGGTCGGTGAGGATGGAGACGCACTTCTTGCAGAGGCTGGAGGCCTTGGCAAAGCAGGAGAAGGTTGCGGTGTCGTGCAAGCACAAGATCACCACCACCAAGCTTTTCTTAGAAGGTGCTCCAAAAAGTGGGACAAAGGATAGAGAGTGTGTAGTGATTGTGAAGGGTGGAGCCCAGCAGGCGAGTAGCGTCTGGGGAGTTGGCGGGAGAGGTTGGGAGCCAATGAGCATGGAGCATACAAAGTGGGGGAGGAGGGAGCAGACTCTCGCGATGAGAAGTACCATCTCCTGGCGCCCCGCACTCCCACGCCCCCGACAACTTCCAATGCAAAAGAAATTAGTTTTATGTTACCTTCACAATCATATGCAAAAAAACAATTTTTAATTTTTAAATTTTTGAAATATTTTTTTAAAGAAAGATGTGTGCGCCCTTTAGTGAAAATGGTTTGATCAATGCAGCAAAATCATGCAATTAAGTTTTCTTGACTAAAACAAAGTAAAACTGTTGTGGTGCCGGTGCCAGCTACCCTGCCCCTACCCAGGGCTGCTCAAAACGACACCACAAGCCGATTAGGCCAGCCAAAAGAAAACGGCTGGAGCCAGCTACACCAGCACCAGCACCACGAGCCTATACTTAAGCTGGTGCCAGTGTCGCAAATGAAAATGGCTACAGAGCGTAGCCTAGCATGCGAAGCATGCTAGGCGAAGCGTAGGGGCCGTAGCACCCGTGCCCAGAGGCCGGAGGAGCTCTGGCGCCCTGCCCGAAGCGGCGGGCGGCCAAGGCCAGCTTAAGCAGTTACCCCATTTTTGCGCCCATCTGTCTGCATATCTTATATAATATGCGTGATACCACTTTGGGAGGGTACCTCGCCCGGGCTGGATTCTGCACTTAACCTGGCATATGATACCATTTTGGATAGATCTCTGATTGGACATTCTCTGGCATATACCCGCACCTGTGCCTGAATTCTTGAAAATGATGAAAATATCGAAAATGTGCTCATTTTGGTCATGAACCTTTGTTGGTGCATTGGTGTAGGGAATGATTGTGGATCATTGCCATCACCGATAGGTGGCCGCGCGAAGCGCGGCCACTGACCAATCCTACTAGTATATATATATATGTCTTTCTGGGGCCCATACTCCGCGGTTTTTCAACGAAATTGGCTGATTTTTTGCATGAAGGATCGTCTGGGTGGTATCTCCAGGGCATTTTTTGGGATGGGCGTAATTTTTTGATTTTCGCCCAAAACTCAATTTTTGATGTATCAAAATACGAAAATTCAAAAAAATCACTGGTTTTTCAATGAATTTGGCTGAACTTTGGCAGGTACGTCCATCAAGGTGATATCTTGAACCTGGCAAAAGGAATTTCCGAAATATTAATTATTTTCTGATCTATGGCCAAAAACCTAAAATTGATGTTTCAAAAATTTGAACATCCTAGGGCGCGACAGCGCCCTAGTTATGAATGGGTGATCGAGTTTTTGGGTGGTCGCGTGTGACGAGGTTCAGCGCCTTGGATATTGGATGAAACCATGGACATATATACATCAATCGAAAGCTTGAAAGGAGATCTCGAGGAGGAAAATCGCCAAATTTTGGTTTAGGCCTTTAAATTTCAGAAAACTTTCAAAAACATACAAAAAATGGGTAAAAACATGACATTTCCAAATTTGAAGTGTTCTCATTTTTGAACAAAAGTGAAATTCAAAAATCGAAGAATTACGTGTTTTAGCGAATTGTTTTAGCTTTCTAATGGTGCTATTTGTGTTATAGGTTACATGGAGAAATTTCCCAATCTATTCACGTTTTTGAGTGTGATTTTGTTCAGTTTTGTGTCCTACCCATTTTATAATGTTTCATTTTAGTGAAACTGCGCAGTTTTACATGTTCCGTTTGTTGAGTGCTCCTCAAAGTTTAAATTGATGCTCAGGTAGTGGTTGGTACGGTACTATTGGCCAGCTAAATCCTAAGGTGCCTCAATGTAAATCATCATTTTCTTGAAGTCTTGTTCATGTGGCGAACTCGTAGCCTTGTTAATGTGGGAAAATTAAAAGACTGCCTTCCACATGAACAAGATATAGACAAGACTAAAATGCTACAGCATAAGAAGCTTATGAATTTGAAATCATCAAAAAGATAAAGACAAGTTGTAACACAATCGTAATTTAGTTTGATTTGAATTGTGATAAATTTTAACATGTCCATTTCATTGGCATTGTCCATCTAAAAACTCCACTGATCATTCATAAGCAGGCGGCAATTTTGGCACATCGAGTACAAAAACTTTAGAAAAATTAATAAAAAATAAATTACAAAAAAGATAAAGAAAAAAATGCAGTAAATGTCAAAATAAATATAGATGGAAAAAAATTGTTAAATTTTTTAGATATAATAAAACTAAAATTTATCATTTATGTTTAGAAAATGAACTGCATTGGAAAAAAGCAAAGGTTAAATTCAGTTTTGCAAGCATTCGAAATATGCTTGTTTTTATTGTGCATGAGGCATTTATTTCTTCTATTTGAGATCTAAAGTTCAAAAATTAATGCAAATTTTAAAAATAAACTTAAAAAATTAAAAAATCAAGCAAAAACTAAAGATAAATTGGATTCTTCTACTGGTTTCTGCCATAAATTGCCGCCTGCTTATGAATGATCAGTGGAGTTTTTAGATGGACAATGCCAATGAAATGGACATGTTAAAATTTATCACAATTCAAATCAAACTAAATTACGATTGTGATACAACTTGTCTTTATCTTTTTGATGATTCCAAATTCATAAGCTTCTTATGCTGTAGCATTATAGTCTTGTCCATAAATCGATGGTTTTTCAATGAAACTGGCTGAATTTTGGCAGGTACGTCCATCAAGGTGATATCTTGAAGCTGGCAAAATGAATTTCCGAAATATTAATTATTTCCCGATTTATGGCGAAAAACCTAATATGTTGATTTTTCTAAAATTTGATCAAGGTTGTTAATTGAAGTTCAGATAAGGTCTTTTTAAAAAGTTTATTATCTCTTCATATTTAGTCAAAAACCTAAAATATTGATGTTTCAAAAAAATCCAAACATCCCATAAATCCCTGAGTTTTTAATAAATTTAGCTCAATTTTGGCAGTGATTCATAAAGGGTGGTATAGTAATGTAGTTTGAGGTTTTTATTTGGACCAAAGGTCGCGCATCTTGGTGATAGCCGAGTATACCTTTTTATATTCACAATCTATTAGCTTAAAATGTTGCTTTTGCATTTGTTAAAATGCAACATTCACGTTAATGGACAAGAAAAAGATATTATGGATAATTCATTTAATAAAAATAATTTTGCAGATTTTTTTAACCAAATAATATAAAAAAAAACTAATTTTGAGTAACAGTACATCATTGAAAAAGTACCATCGGAAAAGAAACCAAATAAAATAAAGAAAAAACTAAATGGGTACTTTTCGCCGGGGTACTTTTCGCCATGCGTACTTTTCGCCGTGGGTACTTTTCGCCGGGGTACTTTTCGCCAGGGTACTTTTAGCCGCCACCCGAAACATTGTTTGAAGGCAGCAATCTGAATGTGTAATGAGCACATACTCTTGCAACCGTGTGCAAAAATTAGCAACAGCACGGCTAGCCTGACCGTATACCAATTAGCCATCAAATAAATCCCTTTAATCCTCGCCAAATGCTGCTATCTACTTCGAAACATTCCCATAAAGCCCTACTCAAGATGGACTCGTCTCGCTCTTGATTCGTAAGTTCCACCGCTGCAGGCTGTGTTTGCACGAAATAGGTTTCTTTTATTTCTCTGAGCAATCCAGTCATCATTCAAGCTGCCAGTTCCATTCTATTATTTAAATTTATTCTTTCTATTCTTTTTCCTCTGAAGCAGGCAAAATGATGGTTTGGCTTCTCCTTTGTTCATTTATTCAGAAGCTGATTTGTTTCCATCCAGATTCTGAGTAAGCATGAAGTATGAAGTTTAAGTTTGAATGAGATCTGGCTCTGTAGTCATGTGCACAAGTAATTAACACGACATGGTTAGCCTGGCCAAATAGGAGTTAGATTTGTTTCCTCGCAAATCCCTTGAATCCTCTCCAAATGCTGCTATCTTCTTCGAAACACTCCCAGAAAGCTTTACGCACGATAGACTCATGTTTCTCTCGATCCGATAGCACCACTGCTGCACCGCTGCAAAAAATGCCTTATTCGGCTACAATTTCCTAATTGAACTGCTGGGTGGTTAATAATTATTGGTATTGACATAGTAGTCGAAAGCTGCTAAGTTCTGATTCCTGGCTAAGTAAAGGAACCTGCACGGTGCCCCACTTTTTTGATGCAAAATTTGCACTGCGTTCTTGCTGGCGTGCATGACGCCACATCCGCTGCACTTGTAGGGGCGCAGTTTGTAACAGGAGGTTATGTGCTCTTCCAAGCGCTGTGCTCTGCTACATCGCTGCATCTCTGCTACATGTGCGTCAAGATTTAGGCTGAGCGCTTACTTTTGGGAACACTTGACCTCACGTTCACAGCGCCTACACGTCACACTTTCTCCTGGCACATTTCTTTCTCCCATTTGTTGGAACGGATTGGCCACGGCTGCGGGCTTCTGTCTATCGTCGGAGAATGCTTCTTCTGGCACATTTCTTTCTCCAAATGCTTTGGGCAGCATGGCTTCTGCTTCGATTTTCTGACCAGCCAATTCTAAGCAAGCTTCTTCTGATGCTTGAGAGGCTTTCACAGGAAACAGCTGGCTTGCTTGACAGAGTTCGATTTGGTCGGTCCAAAGTGCAGATGAACGCGGGTAGCGCAGAGTTGGTGACGAATGGCCTAAAATGACAGCATGAAGTGCAGCTTGGGCAGGCGAATCGGAGTTGAATGAACAATTGTTGCAAATCCATGTTGGCATGAAAGCCAGCCGGCCCAAATGAACGCGACACTGGTGATCGGCCCAGTGTGAGGCAGAACGGATAAGGGAACATTTTTTGCACTCCATTGTCACCCCAATATGATATGATTCTCTTTTCTTACAGATCAGATATGTCAAAGGTGTAATTTGCCAAAGGATACACAGAAAACTTGAATATTACGAAAAAAATAGTTCCACTTAAATGCCCCAGCTTCATGAAGTTTTGATAACGATGTCAGATTCACTGCTCAACAATGCGGACGAAAAAGTTCAAAAAATTGTGCAATTGCGCAAAATTATTTGGTATTTCCAAAAAATATACTAGATTAAGAGGCTGCGTTTTCTGAGGGGTTTCAGAATCTGGGAACATTAATTCTTTGACCTCAAATTTCTGAATCATTCGAGGAATATGAGGGGTGGATTATTGGAGCTCCCTTTTGGCAATTCAATGGGTGTTCAGTTGCTGGATCACAGAACCAATTTCAGGAAAAAATAAATGGCAGCACGAAGCCCTTTGTAAAGCAGCACAGCTGGGCTGTCTTCCGGCTCGGGGTTGGGACAGCACTCCAGCTCGCAGCATCGCTCCGTCCTTTACATCCAACTTGCATCAAACACTGCTGAAGTAGGGGAAGAGAAGAATGGAACGCGGGGCAGTTGAAGGTGAGGTTGCGAAGGGGCTGCAGGGAACTGGTGAAAATGCTGGCCAACGTTCCGTCCTCACTGCTCAGCTGGTAGGTGCACTCAGTACCATTTTCCTGTTCACATTATTGAGCACACTAAGAGCTGAAATTCTTATTCCAAATAATTTATTTTTTTCAAAATTTTGCTTTGCAATAGTTTGTAAATGCACGAAATTGTGTTTCCCACCTAATTTGGATGCATTGTGTAAGCGAAACATATCCGAGTTTTCAATTTGAGACGCATTTCTGTTAAGACATAGTCTTGAAATGAAATACACGAATCTACAGTTAAAATTTAAAGGTCAAATACGTGCAAAACCACCTCCACCGAATTGGCTGATTTTTTGCACATGTTTAGGGGTTGGTAAAGTAAGCTTGCCGGCTGAAGCCGTTTTTTTACTTTTAAATAAAAATTTTGAGAAAAAAATGGGGAAATTTCCCATGTTGTAGCATAGGCAGTGTGATAAAAAAAATCATTAAAAATCGGGGACTAGGGCGCATTCAGGCGCATTCACAGAGAATATGTAAAATAAAATTGCGGTAAATATTTTAGGCACAAAATAAAGTGCAAATTTGATTGCGATAAGTGCGCGTGACCCAAAAATTGATTGCTCCCTACATTTTTCACCTACTCGACAAAGCTGATGTTTCGAAGGTATTTTAATTATACTGTAGTAACGAAACATCTGGTTGGATCATTTTTAGAGTGGAATAGTAGCCTAAATAATGTTCTGAAGGTGCTACAAAATTGACCAATGGGGTTAAAGGTCCTAGAAACAGTCTCTCATGCCTCTCTGACATTATAGAAATGCAATAAAACCCTAAAGTTTACCAGAGACAGGATTATTATAAAATTATCGATTTCATCAGATATTTGATTTCTACCCAGGTTTCCCGTGTTTCAGCTATGTAAAGTATATTGCAATTGAGAGCCATTTGGTTTGATTCAAACCATCGAGAAAGATCTTTCCATCCAACTAATGGTTGAGGAATCGCTCTATATACGACTGTGTATTAATCGGGTTGCGGACTAAAGTGCCACTGACTAAAGTGCCCCGGACTAGGTGCCCGGACTACAGTGCCAACGGACTAAAGTGCCACCGGACTATTGTGCCACCGGACTAAAGTGCCACCGGACTAGTGTGCCACCGGACTAAAGTGCCACCGGACTAAAGTGCCCCGGACTAGTGTGCCACCAATGAAATTATATACTTGTCTATAAGGCATTTATAAGGTATTGGCGGACCCCATTTTAAATATATACTATATATTTGCAGGCAATGGCGGATAATTATTGATTAGGTTTGGGGGGGGTTGAAAAAAAATTATTGTCAACAAATGTTTCCCCTTTGTGCATGAAGCGCACAAATTTTTTTAAATTTTGACCCCAAAATTGGAAAACAGCAAAGAAATTATTTAACTTGATAGTTGAAAATCCGCTTTTTTCCTGTCAGGTCTGGCTTATGCATAGATTGTCACACCTACCTAGCTGGGCACGATTTATTCTCATGGAAATCACTCCCTTGTTTCAGTATTTTTGTTCCAATGGGGCCATGACCATGGTGCGGGAATGATAAATAAGTAATTTTTTATTGATATATGCAGAAATCAGAACAATTTTTCAATAAAAATTGGCTGAAATTAACCAGATAAAATAATTGAAGTGAAGTGAAATGAAAGCTTCATATTTTTTTATTTGGACTATCTAGGTCATTTTTCAATGAAAAGTCATTAATTGTTGGCATATATCAATTGGAAATTATTTATTTACCATTCCCACACCATGGTCTGAGCCCTATTGGAACAAAAATAGTGAAATATAGGATTCTGAAAAATGAAAAATAGAAAATAGGAATATCTATTAAAAATCGCGTTTTGAGAGATTCCCATAATCTCAATGCTTTGTCCAATCCCAAAGTTGCCCTGACAAAAACACAAAGGGTAGGATAAAAGTACCATTGGTGGCACATTAGTCCGGGGCACTTTAGTCCGGTGGCACTTTAGTCCGGTGGCACACTAGTCCGGTGGCACTTTAGTCCGGTGGCACAATAGTCCAGTGGCACTTTAGTCCGGTGGCACTCTAGTCCGGGGCACTTTAGTCCGGGGCACTTTAGTCAGTGGCACTTTAGTCCTAGACCCGTATTAATCCTGAACAGTAATTAATGAACTGTAATACATACAAAATCGACCAAACCCAACTAATGTTTGTAACATGGGCCGCATCGGTAGATTCCATAAGTAGTAAAGGAGCGGGTAATAGGCCTTATAAATGATTTCTGACCCTCCATAAGTTATATATCTGGTACCATCGGCAGGCCAAATGTAGTTCTCTTTTCTCCAAAAGTTGCAATTGCCTTGAGTAAGAATTCAAGGAAATACAATTTCTACTACTGGAATCTGCTGCTATGACAGTTGCATTTTGTTTTTGGCGCGCAGTTCGATGTCTCTTTCCATGCGCGCCAAAACCAAGATGCAAATGACGCAATAGATTCCAGTGGCTAGAAATTGTATTTCCTTGACTTTTT
This sequence comes from Ptycholaimellus sp. GST1_10, assembly GCA_030248095.1. Lineage (NCBI taxonomy): Eukaryota > Metazoa > Nematoda > Chromadorea > Chromadorida > Chromadoridae > Ptycholaimellus > Ptycholaimellus sp. GST1_10. The sequence goes on from JASANA010001964.1 coordinate 13,523, forward strand.
CTCAGGCAATTGCAACTTTTGAAGAAAGAGAACTACATTTGGCCTGCCGATGGTACCAGGATATTTCTTCCACTTTTAATATAGTATAAAATGAATTAATACAAATTTTAGAGATCAATAAATAAATTAGATAAATAAACCACAAAATAAAAAATAAAAAAATAAAACAAAATAGAAAAGTTTTCAAAAATTAAAATTATTGGGAAACTAAGAAATTTTGAGTAAATTTTCTTTGGTTCATACTTAGGGCGATTTTGGCCTACCGATTGCACCATTTATTTTCTCAGCTTTAAATACACAAAATTCAAAAAAGAATGACTAAGCTGGGTTCGAACCTACCAGTTTCAATTAGCTGTTCAATCGCTTATACCACTACACCACTGGTGCATATGGCTCCTTGGTGTGACTAAAGAGCTATGATTAAAGAAATATATGAGGCCAAGGGGAGCCGGAGAGGGCGGGGGGGGGGAGAAATGAATACCTACTATCGTCCATTGAATAGATGCGGAGAAGAAGAAGGAGAAGAAGGAGAAGAAGAAGGAGAAGGAGTTCGGACATATGGTTTTTTAGCGTTTTTCGCCCGTAAATCAAACGTTTTATGCAAAATTTGGAAAGGAATCAAGTATAGTCAATATTGTTCCAATGGTGAAAGAATTTTGAAGCGATATCAAGTCTTCTGTGACGAGAAGCCGCCTTATCAAATTTAAGATCTAGCAATGACCCTCAAAACATACACCTGGGTCGAAAAGAGGGGCTGGGCGCTGACACTTCGCTAACGCTCGCTCGCGCCAGCCCACTATATGGTACCATCGGCAGGCCAAATGTGGGTCTCTTTTCTCCAAATTTTGTAATTTCCTCGAGCAAAAAGCCAAGGAAATACATCTACTACTAGTGGAATCTGCTGCTTGGACAGTTGCATTTTGTTTTTGGCGCGCAGTTCAGTGTCTCTTTCCATCGCGCCCAAAAACAAAATGCAGTTGACACAGCGGATTCCACTCATCGTAGATGTATTTCCTTGGCTTTTTGCTCGAGGAAATTACAAAAATTTGGAGAAAAGAGACCCACATTTGGCCTGCCGATAGTACCATATATTTTTCTTCCACTTTTAATATAGT
>JASANA010001965.1:0-56165 GCA_030248095.1 Ptycholaimellus sp. GST1_10
CACGACAGTATACTATCATTGCCTCAGCTGGAAAGTACTTTAAGCTAGGATCCTTTTCATACTTTTCAACTTGCTCAAAATACCATTTTTTAAAAATTTCTAGTGCTTTTGTTGATTTTGTTTTGGGCATAAAATATTCCATTTTTGGGAACCTATGTAATTTTCCATTTTCATCTATTTCGGAATAATATATAGGCATTGCTTCACCATCCCCCTTAAAAAAATCCATTCTGGTGTATTTAATAGAAATGGAAAATCCCCCTTTGTACCACAGTTTAGATTAAACAAATCTGGATATGCAGATAACGGTGTATTTGGGATAAATAAAAGAGCATCTCTAAATTTAATGTTCAAACTCTCCAAAGCCATAGAAAGTATTTTCTGACCCTTTCTTATAATTTTTTTGGGTAAGATTTTCATTTTTAACAATGCTTTGTATATAAAATGGTGATCATACCCACAACCATTTAAAAAAATTATAAAGGAGTTTTTGAATGTGTTATCAGCATAGCATTTAACCAAAAAATTTTCAATACATAAATCACCAGCAAAAATATGCTCCTCCACCCCACTATCCTCATTTCCACGTTGTAAAATTAACAAATTAGCTGAATGCTCCTGGATTTTAGGGTTTATTTGACTTTCTATATCAGCATACCATATTGAAAAATTTTTCTTAACATTTTTTGTTTTACTTACATAGCAGAAATCAAAGGGTGAATGTTTTTGACTACATTTTTGACAATAAAAGGTGCTCTCACATTCATGTTTTTTTTTACTTTTTATACTCACTACCCCACAAATTTCACATTTAGAGCGTTTTTTACAAATTTGTAAATGGGTCTCAAAACATTCTTCACTAAAATAGAAAAATGAGCATTCCCTACACTTTAGCTTCTCCCCCCGCTTAATAGATTTATTTTTGCATTTTATATTATTACAAATTTTACATTTACTAAATACACAACTGTGACTGCGCCAACTACTGGTTGATTTAAAACATATTTTACACATATTTCTATAACCAAATAGATTTTTTATTTTATCAGGATTTAGAATATATGCATGAAAATCTGTTGCTGATTCACAATAGGGTTCATTGAATTGTAAAAATACCGCTGCAATATGTTTACTCGTTTTATTCCCAAAATCAAATAGAGGTGGTGCTGCATCATCAAAAATAACCAGGCGTATAAAAGGTGGAATAATTTTAGCAAATTTTGGAATTTGTTCAATGTTAAATGGACCCTGTAAAGGGGTAACCCCAGCCAAATTAATCATTTTTATGGCATCTCTAACACCCTTTTGGCATTCGAGATATCGCTTTCTAATTCTACTTGGATTTAGATTGGGATTTTTTTTTAATTCTTTGCATACAAAAATTTCACAGGCCAAAGCCATTGGAAAGCATAAATTTTGCCATGGCTTATTTTCTTTTCTACAGGGGTTTAATAAAGACTTTGAATTTTTTACAAACTCATCTATAGCTAGCATTTTTCGTTTTCTCAACCCAATACTCACACCCCCAATAGAGCTTTCAATGGGTATATATGTAGTTAGGTGAATTTCAATATCCTGAAGACTCAAAGATTCATCACTTTGTAATATTAAACATATTTTTTCAGATATTGATGAAAAATTTAAATTTCTAGCATAATCTTTCTCCGTGGCAATACAGCCCTTGTGCAAGGCTGTCCCCACCAGAAAAATTTGGGCTGTTGCATTGTCTGGACATGTAGAGAGAATATTAGCAAATGCAGCTTGCAAAATTTCCAAAATTTGGAGCTGTCGGATTAGTGGGTCTGTGAAATTAACATCATGTAATATCTCTATTTTATAAACCCCCTGATTTACGGGGATATTTTTACATTTTAAAGTTTTAGATAATTCTAGTTTAAAGTATTCATGAGGGTTAAAGTCATCCATGGTGTATGGTGGGGGGTGGGAGCCCCCAAAAACCCCCCCCCCCGGGGGGGGCCCCCCCAGACCCAAAACCCCCCCCCTAAGGGTCCTAGGGGGGGGGGTTAGTAGGTTCGGATAGGTTTATTTTTAGGGGGGGGGGTTTAGGTTAGGGGGGGGTTTATTGGTTTATTCCTTTATTTTACCCCCCCCCGTTAATATACCAAGTGATACACTAGTGTGTAACGTAAATGTTGGAAACCTTGAACACTGGACAACGCTGTCACTGACGCATGGGCAGAGTTACGCTTCCCCCTTCTGCAGTATCGAATCATCGTCAGTTATGCTTTTTAGCTAGCTGATAAGCCTAACTGAAGATAATCGGATTCTGTTTCAGACAGGCGCTGGCTGCGGCGGAGAAGAGGTTGGAGCTGGAGCTGGCGCAGATGACGGTCACCAGGCTGGAGCTCTCCCGACACTTTGTGGCACTGCGGCCCGTTCACAGCTCTTTTATCCAGCCTCTGACATGATTGGACCTGTCAATTATCGCTCTGTCGCAATCCAAAGCCCTGCCATTTGTCAGTCGGCCGCCTGATTCAAAGTCCTGTCACGTTTTTTACACTCTGACTTGCCCAGCTTAATTGAAACGTTGATTGATGCTGCTGTACTTTTTTCTAGCTTGATTAACAATGCTGGCCTGATTCAAAGTCATGTCGCCTTTTTTACGCAGACAGATGCAAAAAACGTAATTGCTACCCAGTTCAAAGCCCTGTCATGCTTTTTCAACTGTGACAAGGACAAATTACAGCTGGCTTGATGAGTTTTTGATCTTTTTCCGACAACCAGTTTTACAAAAACCACGTAAACAAACATCTGCAGGTTGAGCGAATTTGAATATGCGCTGCCTGGCCTCTGCAGGTTGACCTAATTTGAATATACGCAGCCTGCCCCTGTTTGGACTCTGCCGAAGCCTCGCGCAAAAGATCCGCCCCAGTGAAGACAGCGGCAGAGATGTTGAAATCTGCTACTTGCGTTTGCTGGGTGGGCGAAGGAGAGAATGCCGCTGGGGATGTGGCTGCTTCTGGTGCTGGCTGCCTCTTTCCCCACCCTCTCTGGCACCCCCATCAAGGCTGCTGAGCCAGACCCGATCCTGGAGACGACCATCTGTGAGGACCCAGAGAGCCCGTGCAAATGCGGTGTCACGACGGAGGATCTCGGGATCATGGAGTGCTGGGAGTCCCTTCGCACCTTCTACGGCCCCGGCATCTACATCACAGGCGTCCTTCACTTGTCACCCTCTATCACCCTTTCTCATCCAGCTGATGAAATGTGTCGGCTTTCAGCCAGATCTATGTGCTCCACGGGCGCCTGCCTGACAACCTTTTCGGAACCCACCCGGCCCAAGCTGCTAGACAGGTTCCAAATTCCACTCTTATAGCCATGTAATAGCAGACATTTAAAGATTTTAATAGACTGGTAAGGGTATTAATTTTGACCAAAAAATATGCTATAGCATAGGGAATTATTTTGGGATTTTGAAGGTTGTGTTCAATTATATTTAGGATTTTTTCCTTAATTTACTTGAAATTTGACCTGTGATAAAGCATACATGAGCAAGTCGTGTTTTTCTACTTGACCTATGTTAAAGCATGTTTAAAGCATGTTTTTATTGAATTAACGATGACATCGAAAATGCGATCAAAATTTCAGATGATTGCAAATGCGGAAGAAATGCCACAAAACTTTACGCTACACTGCAAGGGTCATAGCCTATGATATAGCATGGTGAATTTTTTACATTTTGACTAAATTTTCAAAAAATCGCGAAAAAATATTACATCATGCTGTGCTAATTCACTTTTATTAATTTTACCTATGATATAACATGTTCAAAAAATAGTCTATTTTATACCGAGGTATGTTATAACATGGGAAAATTTTTACGATTTGACTTAATTTTTGAAAAGAAATCTGGAAAAATGCGGATTTTGGATATTTTCGTGAAATATTTTGTGTATGCTACAATTTTTTGGATTTACCTATGTTGTATCATGGTTATGTTATTAGAATAGATTTTTGCAAAATTTCTATAAAATCTGGTGGACAAATTTAGGATTTATCCTTTTGAAAATTTTCCCTATGTTGTGACATATGAAAAATGTGTTAAATTTATTTTTGGCTGAAATTAAAGGCTTGAATTCAGATGCAGCTGATTGTGAACATCGGCTGCAACCGGGCAGATTGGCGGCGCTACCGACGAGCGTTCAAGGGTACCAGCGTCAATGTGCTTTGCGTTTGCTTCCTCTTGAGAGATGGTGAAAAGAAGCGAAAGAGTTTGGTTCTTCCAGAAAGGGGAGTTCTATTCCAGCCCCTTCCAGCTCAAGGGCCGTTTTGCAAAGTTGGGAACGCCAAGGCCGACGACAAGCACCTCCAGTACGATGACGACAGTGGCTCCCACATCCTCCACGCCCCCGCCTCCCACAGACTTCACTTCCACATCGGCGCCTTCCTGGACACCTACGCGGAGGACCACACTGGCTCCGTCATCTTCGAGCGGATATTCATCGATCGGCTGGCTAGCGGTTGGTCTCCTTCTTTCCCCCTAGCTCTGAGGCTCTATAGCTTTCACCTCTCAAGCCTGAGAAGGCTGAGAGTGAAAGGGGTGGTGAGGAGGTTGGTGGAGGATCGGAGGCGATGCTGCCAGAGCCGATGACGCCGGAGCCAATGACGGCGGAGCCGATGGCGCCGAAGCCGATGCTGCCGGAGATGCCCGGGACCACAACGCAGGCCTCCATGCCGGTCGTCAGCAGACCAACTACCCCTGCTCCTACGCTTCCACCCTTCACCCTACCTCCTCCTCCTCCACTTCAACCTCCGCCTACACTCCCTCCATCTCCAACACCGCCGGCTCCAGTCCTCATGACTCCACCGCCGGCTCCTACGACCAGTGCTCCACCTCCCCTTCAAATCCCTCCTCCTCCTACCTCTCCGTCGAGTACTACCACGCCTCTCCCCAGTCCACCTGCCACAACCTCGGCTCCACAGTCAACTGCAATGCCCCAGCCTTCAATCACGGGTTGGCCATTCCATTTTCCGTCCAGCATCGGTCTGCAGAGCTTTGCACTGCAGCATTGGGGGCGGATTGGCCTTCCAACTCTTCGCTGACGGAGGCTTCATTGGACAACATGACCACACTCGACATGGGTTCCTTTTCCAGCTTTTTGGGCGGTCTGCCGACTGGTGAGCATATTCACCAGATTCCTGGCTGCCTGTCGACCCCCCAAGTCTGCCAAAAACCAGCTGCCCTCCTCCAATGGCTGGAGCTCTAGAGGCGAGCCCTTTCCGTTTTCACATAACGACTACCCGGATGGTGGCTCTGATACGAATTCGAAAAATCAGCTTCATTGGAATTGGAGTAGTCTGGTGGCCAAATGGCTCCAGTTCCATGCAAATTCATGGTCGCTCGTGGAGCTATATGATGGTCTTTATCGAAAGCCTTCCTCAAGCCCTGGTCCTAACTCGTCCAGCAAAGAAAAATGTTTTGCTAAATAAACTGGCGCTAATTTTGGAAGAGGGGAATAATTGCAGATTGAGCTGATCATCGGACTGGCCGTGTCCGTTGGGATCCTCACCGCCGTCTGCATCTTCTGCCTCTACCGTGAGTGTGTGGCACCCTACATACGCCAAGTCAGATGGCGCCGTTGGATCGCCAACAACAGTATTTCCTTCCAGGTCTCCCCAATCTCAGTCTTTTTGAGAAAGAAGGGGATGTGGGTTTATGTTGCAGCAGTTGAATGCTAGCAGTGTCAGTGGGCGTGGCGGAGGAGGAGTTCGACAGCGGAACCCGAGTGCCCCCCTGCCCGGACAGGCTGCCCAGGGCGGCGGAGTGGGCCAGGCCCCTGCCAACCAGCCTGCACCGGCCATCAAGCCCGCACTGGCCATCCAGCCCGCACCGGCCCCTGCCAACCAACCCGGACACCAGGCGGCCGCCGCCGCTCTCAATGCGGTCATTCACCCTCTCCTTTTTTTCCGACACCCCAAAGCCTCATTTCAACTGATGCTGAAGGACGGTGGGGGGAAGAAGAAGTATGGGCTCTTCGGTTGGTGCCTGAACAAGCTCTCTCTGCGCAAGACCCGAAGCAAGTCCAAGGACGGCGGAGGATAGATAGGCCAGCTACAGCATTCTTTATTCCTATTTAGCCCTTGCTGCGTCAATATTTTTAAATTTCTAATAGCAGCTTAATGTGACCATTGGCTTTGTAGCATTGAAAATTTGTACCAATATCCAGCCTTCCGTGATCCACTTACCCTCTGCCGAGCTTTATAGTCTGCTAGGCTTCATAGTGCTTCCTTCCTTCCTTAGCAAGAGTCAGTATACTGCTTTAGCATTTCATCTTTTTGAGACCAAAAATGCCGTGTTGTCATGCTAACCATGTTTCCCGAAAAGCTTTTATCCGTCAAATATAATCGGTTTTGATTCACGCTTTGCGCGAATATAAGAAAGGCATGCAGTAAAAGAAAAAAACAAGTGCAATGTGAAGCGTGTAAACCCATTGATATCACATCCAAAGAAAAACAAGTGCAATGTGAAGCGTGTAAACCCATTGATATCACATCCAAAGAAAGAAAGGTAAAGTGAAAACTCCTTTACAAATGACCCGTGTGAACTCGTTTATATCAGCTCCAGCAGAAAGAAATGATCAACGAAAATTTCTGTACAATATGGCCTGTGTGAACTCACTTTCAGCAAAAAGAAATGAATCAATGAAAATTCCAAACACCTTACCCTATATGACAGCAAAAAATAAAGCCTAGTCAAAATATTGTGGTGAGCCCATAAATTGTTGATATGTGTCGGCTATATTATACGCAGCTGATGCAGTCATTGGACCCTGGTTCATTGGATAGGGAACCCAGCTGCCGTGTCGAAAGCCTTGCCCGCCTCGCCCTCCTTTGGCCTGGTTGTAGCCCTGACGTGATGGGAAGCATGGATTGAACATGAATGTAGGTGGGCCACCTACAATACCGAGCTACTTTGGAATAAAGGCGAAAGCTGAGTGAATGTGCTAGCCAAATGCAATATGGCGATGAGGTCTTGACGTGCTTGGCCTGCTAGTGCAGGCTCCTCCACCCCCATCCTTGACCAGAGGAACAGCATCAACGATTTCACCTTCATCACACTCGGCTTCCCCGTCTGTGAGCTCTCCATCAGGCGTTTTAGGAGGCTCCTCCACTTCATCAAACCTCTCCTCTGAAATTGAGAAGAACGGCTAACTAAGCAGAAAATTAGCCTGGATGTGCCTTCTGGGATATCGATGGTGATGTCATCAGGATGCGGCTCTTTCTCACCGATGTTTTCCTCAGACGATTTTTTTTCTAGAACAATTGATTGTGAGTGGAAAAATGTTTAAAAAAATGCAACTTTTCGACGCTTCATTTGATGACGCCAAATTTTCTGCTTTAGCTAAAATGTAAATTTCTTAGAGCAATGTCACTAAATTTGGTTAATCAACCTTTTGGGGGAGTTTCTGCATTTCCAGGCTTTTCTTTTTGGTCTGCTGAAATAAAACAAACTAAGAAAGTTGACAGCAACTAATGAAACAACCTTTTGATGGGCGTCCCCTTTTGTTTAGCGTGAAAATGGGCATATGGCGGAGCAGCAGAGGTTTGAGGTCATCGTACTCGATGTTACGTTTGAGAGGGACCAAAAGCTCCTGGCCAGATGAACGGGCAACAATATACGGAGGTTTTGGGAGTTTGAGAATACGTTTGTCCTCAAACTCCATGGTTGATATAGCAGCAAAAGTAGGGGGCTTAAATAGGGTATTAGCCTAGATTTTTTCGACAAAATAGGCTCTCCAGTTGACAAATTGGTCTGGGGCTTTTTCTATGTCACGTCAGCAGCCTAAACGATCCAATTACAGATAATATAAAGTAGAGTTGGGGATGAACACTGAACAGAAACATGGATTCGCTTCTCCAAGTCAAGCTACTCTCGCCATATGCAAAGCTTCCTGTCCGAGGCTCACCACATGCGGCCGGCTTGGACCTGTTTGCCGCCCATGAATATCTGATCAAGCCCAGAGGTAGCTACCGCAATTTGCAGCTTTTACTACCGCAAAAATTTCAGGCAAAGTGGTCGTCCTAACCGACCTTCAAATCAAACTGCCAGAGGGGGTCTATGGTCGAATTGCACCCAGGTCTGGCCTGGCTGTCAATTATTTCATCTCAATTGGTGCCGGAGTCATTGATCCTGATTATCGCGGAAACGTAGCTGTTGTCATGTTCAATTTCTCAGCTCAGTCTTTCATGGTAAAACGTGGATGTAAGGTTGCCCAACTGATTTGCGAAAAATGTCTTGTCCCAAATGTGATTCAAGTGCCTGAGCTGGACTTTACCGACCGAGGTGCTGCTGGCTTTGGTTCAACCGGGAATTGAAAAAAAGAAGTCAAAAATTCAAACACGCAATAGCATGGGCAAAAATTTCCAATCATGAGGCTGAGTGCTGAAGCGAAAGGTGAGTGTGTTTGAATCGGGTCGTGTCCAGCAGATGGAGATGAATCTGCTGTTCCCAATCGCTATCGGATCGTCTGGAGCCTGGTCTTGGAAATTGATTCTTTTCACCATTTTACAGAAAAGCGTCTGGCTCAAAACAAGGAAAGAAATTTATTGCTAATGGAATCAGTCAGTTAAAGCATCGATTTCCATTAGTGATAGATTAATTTACATGTGCTGTGCCCCAAAACAAAAAGTTGACAAAATAACTTGTTACTAATGGAAATGACTGTTGAATATACAACTTTCCATTAGTGATAGCTTATTAACTTGTTCCATGCGGTCAAAAAGCTGAAACATTTGAGTGAAAAGAGCACCGATACATCTTGCAGTGGCAGTGCGATCCCGTTGGCCTCCGTAGCAGCGATGAGCTCATCGATAAGTCTTTTGGCATTGTCGCCAAAGTACATTGCACCAAGAAGCTGTCAAAAACAGGTATCATAACTTTTTAAAATTTACAATAAAAATGAAAACCGCAATCGTGAGCGATTTGATGTGAGAGCGTTGCTTAGTGATTTCGGCCAAATCTGTGTCCGCAGCCTGCGTCGTCTCTTGGCTAAAATTTACTTCTTTAATTTCAAGAATATGTGAAAATAAAAAAATGAAAAAATAAAAAAATATTGGGCCCGAGGGGATTCGAACTCCCTCCTACTCGGCTGTAGCACAATAGTACTAAAGTAGAATCTGGGGCTGGGTGCCAAAGCCCGTCCAATGCCGAGCGTGCTAACCACTACACTACGGGCCCGGGTGGTCACTCTGCATAGATTAGCCGCTATATTTTCCCCCCTCCTTTAGACTTGCTGTGGAAGCTTTCTTCCGTAATACTATGACTAATTAAGAATGATTTTTTTCTCGTTATTTTTGACGTAAGATATTGATAGTGTTGAGCAAGTCGAATGCTACAATTTGAACTAAAAACCTCTATCGAAATAAAAATAATTTTACCAAGTGAATAACTTTGTTTCTGGACGCATTTATTGTGAAACAAAAACTTGAATACATTACAGCCCAATGTTTTGTCAATGTCGAAAATATCTTGCAAGCGAAATTAACTAGAAAACAAAATTCGGTATTTTAAATCGGCAGAACAAGCGCAAAAAATATGTTTACATTCCATTTTCCGGTAACGATGACAGTGGGAAGGGTTCAGTTCGGTCAGCAAGTTGAGTGAGCAGCGTAATTAACTAAGAGTAAGTAATTAAGCTGCTCACAATGGGCAAATCCGCCTCCGCCGCTTCCCTCATCATCAAGAGTCTGACATTCACCCTTTTTTCGCCCTTCCTCTACCTGGACAGCAAATTGCTTGAGAGCGCTCTGGGCAGGCCAAGGGAGGTCCTAAGGGACAGGGGCCCACGCCCTCCGCCGCTTCGCTCATCATCCACAGTCTACAATTCACCCTTTTCTCCCCCTCCCCTCTGGCCAGGTGACAGCTTGATTGAGAGCCCTATGGGCAGGGGAAAGGAGGCCCAGGCACGGCTCCCGCCCTCAAGGCTAAGAAGCGCGTCGTCAAAGGAGCCCATGGCACTCCGGCGATCTCCACCGCCCTCAAGGCTAAGAAACGCGTCGTCACCGGCGCCGAAGGGGCCAGCGCCAGCCCACCGCAAGCTCCTCCTCCCTCCTTTGCCAGCCTCATGGCCCTGGCAAAGGGTCCTTTGACCCCTCCCTCTCTATGCCCATTCAGTCTCTCTTTTGTTTCAAGAGACCACTGCTCCCAGTGCCTGCGCCAAGCCCCGCAAGGTGCCAAAGGTCGCCACCAACCCGGCCTCCACTCCCGCGCCCACCCCACGCACCCCAGCGGGCTTCGCAGAGGAGGCCAAGGGTTCTAGCTTTGTCTCTACTCTCCTCTCACATCCTCCCACCCCCCTTCTCTCACTCAGAGCTTGAGAAGGAGTTGCGGCAGCTGGCGCTGCGCCCCGGCCAGGCCCACCACCTGCCTCCCACCAACCGCCGAGGCCCTCTACCCATGTCCCAAGAGGATATGGACCTGGTGGAAGGTCTGCCGGGGGAGATGAAGGAGAAGGTCGCATGGCTCGGCTACCCCATCCGAGAGCTGCCCATCACGGCGCCGCCCGTGATGCCGATGGCCCCGCTGCTGGTTCCCCTCCTAGCCCAGTGAATGAGGGGAGAGAAAGGTTGATGTGTGATAGCCGGTCTGGGACCAGGGGCCTCCACTCCTGGAGCACCTGGCTACGGTCCAGGCCTACGCCGGGTTCAAGGTGGGGCAGGCCAAGCTCCAGAAGAACTGGAGCAAGGCGGAGAAGAAGCGCACTGTGCGCTTCTGGGAAGTCGTGGAGGCGGAGGTCCAGGAGGACCTGGAGGGGATCAAGGCGGTGCGCTACGCGGCCGCCCGTCGCCTCAAGTGGCTGGCCGAGGCCCGGAAGGCCAAGGAGGCCAAGGAGGGCGCCCAGTAGGGCCTAGTATTTAGCTAAGGCCAATCTGCCCCCTGGCCGCTCTTTAAATTTTATGTAATTTTGGGGGCATTTTGAAACATTTTTTCAGAATCAGTCTTGCTAGCGCGACACCGCGAAAGTTACCCAAAAAAATATTTAATGAACAAAATAGCGTGAAATTAAGGTGAAGAATGAAAGTGGCTTACAATTCATAGCCTTGTTGCGTGTCTTTCTCGAAGAAAGTGTAGATCAGCTGAATGAAGTGTTTCTAGAAAAGAATCAAGTTCAGAAAAACTGGGTCAGAAAACTAGCGCGAAAAAATACCTTGTCGATGTTTTGATTGTAAATGTACAAAACGTCCCAGTGAGTTCGCTGTATGCAAAGCAGATTTGTAATCAGCACTTCCATATGCATAATCGGCCTTTGAAAAAAAGATTATTTCGTAAATTTTAATCTTAAATAAATTTTAAAAAACTCCTGTCTGCCGATGTAGATGTGATTGAACTTGACCTCGTAGCCAAGGTAGTCGGTGGCGCTCTCACATTGGCCGATGTCCGTGAACTTGCAGTCCATGAGGAGTATGCCGAAGACTTGAGCAGGCTTTCGGATGAGTGCAGAAAGGGAGGATGTTGAGAGATGGCAGTCGTTGAAGATGACCAGCTTGCCCGCAAAGTGTGACTGTATGCTAAAAACTGCCCGCAGCCTTTCCAGTGAAGGCGAATTTTCCCTGAGCCCTTCCATGAACACTTGTTTGAAAACAAGTGATCGGAAAAGCCTTGAAAATAAATTTTTATAAAAATAAATAAAAAATAAAAGCCCAACTGGATTGTCTGATTGTTGTGGATGATGATGTGGACGTAAATCACCCCTTCCGAAGTCAGTGTCTTTGACATTGTGCAGGAAGCTGGCGGGATGGTTGCATACAGCGGCCTCAGGCTGCAATAAATCGAGGAAAATTTGGATCTTTGATGAATATAGGGGGTCTAACTCTGAGCCGTAAGGAACGAAGAATTCAAGGCGGACTGTTTCTTTGTAGGGCATGATTTTGAGCTGATCAACTTCGACCTGTGTAAGTGACCATACTAATATTTCAATATCACAATATCAGTAATGCCACTTACGGTCGGAATCTGGTTTTTGGGGCACTTCAGGAAAAGCGAGGCTCCTGAAGTAGGACAGCGCATGTTCTCAAAGAACATGTTGGCGACCCTCTCTGCCGGGATGCGATCAGAGGGGGTAATAGAAGGGAAGGGTGGAGGGTTTGCTGGTAAGCTAGAAGAGCATCCAGGGAGGGGCGAGTTGGGTGTGGAGGGGGAATAGGAGAGAGGCGTCTCGGATGAGATACTCCTGTCTGCCTGCGTGAGCCTCTCTGCTAAGCGACTTGGCATGAAACCAGAGGCAGGAAGGTGCGTAGGTGGAGGGGGTATTCTGAACTCTACCCTTCGCCGCGCAGCGGCTTTCCTCTGCTTAGGCCCTGGCCGATTTCTCTTCCACCCCCCTCTATAGGGGAGTACATAGAGATCCGCTCTGCCCGAATCCCCCATATCATCCTCATCATCCAGAGTAATAATTTCGGGTGCGATTGCACCTGACGAGGATGGAAATGTGGGAATGGGTCTTTGAGGTTGGGAGGGGTGGTGAGGAGGAAGGTGGTGAGGAGGAAGGTGATGGGGAGGGGGTTGTTGAGGAGGCTGCTGAGGAAGGTGTTGAGGGGGGTGATGGAGAGATTGTAAAGGAGGAGGAGGAAGGTGATGGGGAGGATGTTGAAGAGGATGCTGAAGAGGCTGTTGAGGTTGATAAGGGGCATAGGCGTATGCACCAATCTGCATCGGATGGAGCATTTGAGGCTGGGGTGGGAATTGGATAGTTGAATAGCCAAGCATAGGCTGATGGTGGGTAGAGAACATTTGGGGAGAGAACTGTGAAGTGGAAAGAGGAGGAGGGGTGGAAAGGGGAGGATTGAGAGGAGGAGGAGGAGGAGGAGGAGGAGGAGGAGGAGGAGGAGGACGAGGAAGAAGGGGAGGTGGAGGAAGAGGGGGAGGATGTGAAAGAGGGGGAGGATGAGTAAAAGGGAGTGCGTCCGAATTTCTTCAAAACACAAGCTTTGGCTGATAAAGAGAGCGGCAAAATCTACCTTGCAAGATTGTCGATCAGCTCAGAAAATTGATCAGATGGAGTTTGCGATTGAGAGAACGGGTCTTCAAGCATATCATTTCCCCGCAAAAATCCGCTATCCGCCATGTTACAACTTGTTGCTGTGAGCAAGCACTGTGTGGCAGCAGGCATTCATTATCCGTAAATCACACAGCGTGCCAAAATAGGGAATTATTGCCCTCTCCTATGCGACGTCCATCAGCGTTAAACTAGAGCTAAATTGCCCCGCTGACGACCTAATTTGCTCAGGCAAAGACAGACGAGCAAAGCGTTCTCAATTTGTAAGCTACTGACATGATAAATGGAAGTGGGTGTCACAATCGGAACGCTTGGATTTCGCAATGCTGGGATAAAAACAGAACTGGTTTTGTCAACTAGCAAAACAGAGCTCTGACATTAATTGGTGGTATAAAACGGCTGGCTGAATCCGTATTCATCACTCTCAGCCATGCCCTCAACTAGGAGCAGCTCTGCTCAAGGCTCAAGCCAAAGCCGTCCCCTTCATGGCTCAGAGTGTAATCCTTGCGCCCGCTCCTCTCTTGAACGGTTTCATAGCCGAACTTTCTATCAGTAATAAATGGTGTGGGTAATTTCTAGACTCTACGCTGAATGGCTAAACCTCTCAGTGGAAAAGCTTGAGGCTGAGAAAAGTATGTTTTGGGGACTGCTGCTTGAGAACATCCGAATGAGGAATAGAGTGCATCAGCTCGAAACTTTTCTCCCTCCTGAAGCTAGCCTCTTTCTGGTTTGTTTAAGCACTTGATTATCGCCAGAATCTGGTACGGGTGGTTTAGGAAGTGGGGACATGTGCGCAGAGCAAGGTGGAGGAAACTAGGGTGATGACAAGTAGGGTGGAGGAGAAGAGGAAGAAGCTTAGGAAGAGGGGGAAGCAGGTGCAGAAGTGTGTCCCGAGCGAGTCTTCTTCTTCTTCCGTGTCCCCGACAAGGCCAACCAGCATGGCAGCAGGCAGCGTAGATGCAGCCAAGAAACTGGCTAGCCAAAAATTTTGAGAAATTTTGAAAATTTTCAAAATTTTTTAGGCCATTGTCAAAAGCGGGCGTCACAAAGGTCTTGTCGGACAAGTGCTTGGACGAGGGTCGGGAAGCAGAATAGCGCTAGAAGACATTTGCGATGGCGTGGTTGTTTGTGTTGGTTAAAAGCATGTTTTATTTGCTTAGGCTGGCTTTTTGGTCTCGTAAATCAGTTCGGGCAAAATCTACTCAAACATTCTTCCCTGTTTTAGAGGTTAACTTGGCTATTGTGATTCTCTTTACATTGTTCTCTGTACATGCCTTTTTTCAGGATTCATACGGTGATAAAACTCCATTAATCGAAAGTGCTAAAAGTCAAAGAATTTGGGCTTTAGAAGATAAAATTATCGAGCTTGAAAATGAGCTAAAAAACTATAGATTTGCCTATGTTTTGCTCCGTAAAAGAAGATGTATTTGTGAAGAAGTAATTCCAAAACTTTACCCTCGACTTAGTAATCTCTACTTATTCCGAAAGCAAGAGGTTATTTAATTTTGAACTAAATTCAAACTAAAATAGTAATTTTTAGGGTTCACGTTTAGTAAAATGTATGGACTTGTTCACACGCGACAACCCAGTTCCCACAAAAAACTATCGCCAAGAGCGGCTTATTTCACCATTTAAAGTTGATTTATTTTTAAAAAATATATAGTTTAATAAACTAAATTGCAAGACTTTGCTGCGAGCGATGGAATCGTGGGACTGGGAGGCGAGCGCTGAAGCCTTCATGTACGATTCTTTGTCTTGTGTTTCTTGGCGTAGTCATATCAGAAATTTCCCTACCCCAGAGGCTACAACCTCTTTGGTTCTTAATCCCCATGATCGTCCGTATAATCCCAGAGCCTATCCCTTTTGTGGTTCTTAGTCACATAATCATGCATATAAATAAATGAAACGGTGAAAGCAGGCAAATGAAAATGGTCTAGCGAACTGGGAAGCTGGTTAAATTGACTAGCACATAGCAGCATTTAATAAAAGAAAAAATGCTGTTGCCTCCCCTACAAACGTGCAGATCTTGTAGTAATGGGGGATCTTATATAGTGCTGAGGAGCCTGACCAAAGCTAATCAGGTTAAAGAATATTCCTAAGAAGCTTAGGGGAAAAGGAGCCCAGCCCAGCATCAGCATTGCATATCTGAGGCAACCTGCTACTATGGACAGTAATGCTCACATTTTCCTCCCCAGCATAACCTGAAAAGGTTCTGGGCTCACTGAGGACCCTTATATACTGTCATAGGTTGCCTCTGTGTACCCTGAAAAGGCCTTTGCCTTGAAAGTGATTTGGACTTTCCCTAAGCTTCCTAGGATTATCGTCTAAGCTGCCTAGCTTTGGCCAGACCCCTACATAGCCTACACAAGAGTCCTAATTTTGCTAGTAATTCAGTTGTGGCAGAGTTGAAGTGTGGAATTTTGCCTTCTGTGGCTTCTGGTGCCTGCCCAGCTCATGTCTGAGTTGGCAGCATTGCTTGAATAAAGTTAGAACCTTCACATTTCCTCTGGGCCATCAAAATCCACCACATCAAGGCCAGATGACTAGGTCAGACATGTAGCAGTAGGTCTGCTGCTTTAGGTCTATGAAAGTTGGGACTGAGAGATACTTGAAGGTAGTGATTGGAGTATTACTGTAACAGGAGGCAAAAAAATTGGCCATCAGCTTTGGGAATTTGTGATAGCTGGGAGAAGAAGAAGGCAATTGCAGAACCCCTTCCACTCACCATTGCCACTCGCGTGCAAGAAAGTCAGCTGTGATAGCCGAGCTTGTGCCTGGGGCAGAGGAGTGGGCAGTGGCTGGTGCTGACATCTTCATCGGATACTCAGTCCAGCTGCACTTCTGTGCACTTACCCCACGATACCGAAGCCAGCAGCCAGCACCTAGGAGCTATGGAGACAGTGGAGATGACGGATCCCACCCAACAGTCAGCTCCGTCCTCCGAACAAGCCCTAGAAGTGTCTTCCCAGCTCAGCCAGGTACCCCTAATTCTGCTTTCCTGGAAGCGGTGGTGGTTCTAGCAATTGGCAGGCCACCTCTGCTGCTGTGCCTGATAGTTGGGAAGAACTGTTGACGGCAGAAGTTGAGGGTGTAGATGAGATAGGCGAGCATAATTTATTTTTTCCTAGCTAGCTCCTGCAACCAACAGCCACTGAATTAGTCAAGGTACAATGAAAGCCATGAAGCTCACCAAATACTGTCAGAAAAGCTAGGTTTAAAATAGCGCTAACTTGCCAAAAGTATATTATAGGTCGGGTAGGGTGGCTGTATGGTGGCGGTGCCTGACTGTGGTGGAAGCCAGGGCTAGGCACGGGCCCTTACTCGCTGCCGTGCGGTTGCTCCTAGATGAAGACCCAGGCCTCACCACATGACAGCCCCCACTAAAGCCGCTTCTCTCTTTTCTACACTCTGATCACCTTGTTTGTGAATCAGTTGCATTTCCCATCATGACGGTTGACTAAAAAGAAAGAAAGAAAGAAAAGGTCTTAAAAATTTTTCTCTCAACTTAAACAGCCATCATTCAAAACAGAGATGAAATGCATAGCCTTGTTTTCTTTCCCCAAGTCAGCTGGCATTTCTCTCTGTGTTTCGATTTCATCAATGTTTTTACTTCCTCTACCGAGCTGGGACCGATTTTTTCTCACGGGAATTACAACTTATATTTTGCATTATTTCTGTTCCAATATTGGCCCCATTGATGGTGCGGGAAATGATTACTAATAATTTCTAATTGATACATGCAAAAATCAGAAAAAACTTTATGAAAAATTGATTGAAAGAGTCCAAATAAAAATTGAACTCAAAATTGGCCAGTGCCCAGTGCAGTTTCAATGCGTGGGCCATGTTGAAAATTCAATTTTTTAATTGCTTTGATTTTAGCAAATTATAGCAAAAGTTGTCATGTTTTTTGCACCTATCAATTATAAATTACTTTTTTATTATTCCTGCACCATGGTTTGGCCCTTATTGGAACAAAAAATACATCCAAACAAAAGCTGCAATTCTCGTGAGAAAAAATCGGTCCCAGCTCGGTACTCTCATGCAAAATGGTCTCTCTCCCCTCCTTCGCCCCCCATTTCACACTCAGTCTCCACCAGCCCAGCTCCTCAGTTCCCTTCACTTTCACTCCATCCGCCTTCACCCATTCTCAATCCATCCTCCATCATGTCCCACTCCCACAACCTCCAGTGCCCCCCCAGCATCAACTACCCTGGGGACATCACCTTCGTCCAGAGCTATGGCTTTCCCAATCCACTGGGGTTGGCTATTTCATCAGTGTCATAGGGGGACATGGCTATATGAGAGATGTGTACCAGGACTTGGGCCTATCCAAAGAGGGTGCTGGTGCTGGGGGACTCCTATCTGCTCCAGGTCCTCTGGGCTAATTTGTTTAATTATCTCAAAAATTTTGTTGCATCAATTGCGCATCGGGACTGACAATGGGCATTAGGCCAAGGGAGTTTTTGATGGTAAGGCAGTGGAGCACAAAGCGATTTCTTCGCAAAGTCTGGCATGTCTAGGAGGCAATCATTTCACCGTTTCCTTTTGTTGCGTACTTTTGATATCACTGTGTAATGTCTTTCTTGGTTTCTATCGATTTGCCATGTTTGCAGGAGCCTAGGAGACTGCTATTTGATCTTGCCAGCAATGGCCGAGACGGTAGCCCGTCTGCTCAATCGAATTGAGCAGGGCAAAGTGGCTGCAAAGGCTCAGCCCGTGCTAGATGCGGTTCTTGAAGAGCGATACAAGATAATGGATTCGGAAAGTCGCAAGCTGCCTGCTGCACTGCAGGAGGTTTTTCAAAGGCAGTGGACCAGTTTTATAATGCATTGTGTGATTGATGCAGAGGACCCTAATCAATCGAACCTGGTGTTTCCTGTTGGGTGTTCTCGATTCCTGGCCGGCTGAGGAAGGAGCGTTCCCATTTCTGGAGGGAGGGAATCCGTTGGTGTATCCAGAGGCCATCAAGGATTGGCCTCAGGTCATCGTCTTCCAGGTTTCTTGCTCATTCCCTAATGGCTTATCTCAAAGTTTTGATGACAGGGTCGCAATCCGCCCTTTTTCCTCCGCTTCATAGGCGAGCAGCTGGTCCGAATTTGCCGAGAAGAAACCGTGGCGTTCAATGGAGGATCTGCTCGGAAAGTCTGGACCTGGGCCCTGGAGCACTGGAACACATCATCATGCCCGCCTGCTCGGAGAAGCAAGAAGCGGATAGGGAAGGTTATAGCAAAGTAAAATGGTGAAACCTTAAAAAAATCATTTCTAGAAAGTGAGTCGGGCATTTCGGGCCCAGATATCGGAGCTGAGGAAGGCAAGGAAAAGGCAGGCTGGAGATCGAGAGAAGGAACTTCGGCAGGAGGCTGCTGCTGGGTCGAATGCGTCTGTAGAACAGTGATGTTAAGCTGGGAAATTATGTCCAACTTGAAAAGATTCCGCATATAAAAGTTGCTACAGGAAAAGATAAGATTAGATAAGATACAGATATAAATTTTCAACTTTTTTCATTTTTTGCTCGTTTTTGGTCATTTTCTTGCTTATGACGCTTTTGAATGCTTTGAAACAGCTCCCTAAGGGACAAGATGATAAAATTTTCAACAAAATTTCAAAGAAAGTCTAAAAATTTTCAAAAAAAATTTTGAGCAAAAATTTTTCAAAAAAATTTTGAAAAAAAAAATTTTAAACAAAAATTTTTTAAAAATTTTTTGCAAAACTGCATTAAAAAGCCTTTCACTTAGCGATTGTACAGCAAAAAATTGGACCAAAAACACTAGAAGATATCGCGGATACCCGATAACTGGAAATATATCTGTTTCCAGTTGGGGAGATGCTCCTGGATAAGATTTCGCGGATAAAAAAAGTCAAAAAACGTTTCCGATACGACTAACCCGATAAGAAACTAGATATAAATCTTTTTTCCAGTAACATCACTGCTGTAGAAGACGTCATTGCCGGTTCCTTTTTGTCATCCCTTTTTCACCTTTCTGCCTTTCTGCCAGTTTTTGCAAGGTGAAGGGAATATCTGGCAAAGTTCTTGCACCTAAATTCAGGTACATTAGTACCTTATTTTCAGCCATTTCCCAGCGATTTCCTCTGCCTTCTCTTCATCGGTGAACATTCGTTAGGACGCCTAAAAGCGTCCTAGCGGACCTTTTCATTCTACGCGGCTCCTTCGCATGTGGCCCTGTGATGTACAAGCTGGTGGACGAGGTAAAGCTTACCCACTTTTAATTTTGCGCGTAGAAAAAGGTTTGCAACACAAACGCGGGGTCAGCTGGAAGGACGCAGCCAAGAAACATCGCCCAGCGGACCTCACTCACGAGGAGATATATGGTTTTGCATTCGCAATAGTCATTTTATCCTTTTTTTACCCAATGCCAATGCAGCATCTACAGGGGGGGTAGTTTATTTACATACACCTAACTTTGCAAATTAGTATCTCCACCCCACTTGCAGCTAAAGAGCTGATTTTTTCACACAAACTAGGCCTAACTGTGCTTAGTAAGTGTAGAAATTTGCAGCTCAATTGATTGGGCGGTTGTTGAGAAATGCTCAATTAAGTAAAATCAGTCTAAAAACAAGTTGGTTTGACGATCAAAAAAATTTTCATCCAACTTTGCAGCTTCATTTCTCAGGCCCATTAAAAGCTTTGGGGCCAAGAATTTAACACAAATTAGTCCAAAGTGTCATTAACTTGTGTGTAAATTTGCAGAAATCTAGGTCTTTCCTATGGCGAGAAATCGCCTCTGAAGTAATGTGAGGTTTCCCCCTTTCCTATAATTAACAGACTAGTTTGTCCACTGATATCAGGAAAAAATTAAAAATGTGGTAAACCTTACATTACTTCAGAGGCGATTTCTCGCCATAGGAAAGACCTAGATTTCTGCAAATTTACACACAAGTTAATGACACTTTGGACTATTTTGTGTTAAATTCTTGGCCCCAAAGCTTTTAATAGGCCTGAGAAATGAAGCTGCAAATTTCTACACTTACTAAGCACAGTTAGGCCTAGTTTGTGTGAAAAAATCAGCTCTTTAGCTGCAAGTGTGGTGGAGATATTAATTTCCAAAGTTAGGTGTATGTAAATAAACTACGCCCCCCTGTAGGAGCACCTACTAATAAATTTTTGTGAAAAAATATTGCATAGATCTTGAGTTATAACTGTTTGAAAAAAAATCGCGAATAAATCACTCCCCCCACGGTATATGAGAGATGTGTACCAGGTCTTGGGCCTATCCAAAGAGGGTGCTGGTGCTGGGGGACTCCTATCTGCTCCAGGTCCAGTGGCGGGAGGTGGACAATCGGATGCCCATCCAGTATACCATCATCACCAACCAAGGGGCAGGCATCTCAAACATCCGTTCCCTCCTTCAGTATGTGGATCAGGTCACTCAGCCTATCATCATCAGTACCACATATATACTTCCTTTACTCTCACATAGCCTGGTGTGGAATGGGGGTAGGAGAAGAGAAAAGTTGCAGCACATCAGTCTGGTGCAGAACGTGACAGATGTCATCCTGCAGCTGAGCAGCGCCTCCCTCTGCCCCTGCATGTCTGCTGCCTTCACCAGCACCTTCCCCCACAGCACCTCCTGGGCCTATGAGCTGGTCACTTTCACTTGAGGACCAGTGGGAGCACATTGGAGAGGACTTCCACTTCATCCTCAGCCAGCAGCAGGATAACCACGCCCTCAACTTCATCTGCCACAACCTTGACGTGGGTATGCTGGAGCCCCACCCCTCCTTCTTCCTCCACTTCCCATATGACATGGACCATGCCGTCCACTGCGTACAGGCCATGGCCTGGCCCTAAACTAGCCCCCCAGTCCCTCCCCACCACTATTCTAAGCATTGATTAAAATAGCCATATTCTTATAGATGAGCATTGTAGTTTTATTGGATCAGTGCTTGGCGGTGATCCAGAAGATCCGGCACACGAAGGCAGAGCACAAAATGAATGAGGCCAGCGATCGCCTACTGACAAGCTTCAATGCAACCAGGTGGAGCAGCACCTATGAGGCTCTGTCCCGACTCCGCAACTGCGCCAAGTTCCTGCCCGCCAAGGCCAAGGAACTGATCAGCCCCGGAGACTGGGAACGCATCGACTACATCATCAGCGTTCTCCAAGTCTTCCACCAGCACACCAAGCACACCAAGCAACGCCGCCGCCAACACCGCTGCCAGCGTCTTTGTTCCATGTTCCACTTCCCCTTCCGCCTCATCTAAGCCTGCCCTGCCTTTCTTTCAGGTGGTGCAGATCACGCCCATGCACTGGGTGGCAGTCCGGTGGGTAGTGGACGAGGATGGAGCTGGCGGAGAGCTCCAGGTAGTGGAAGCCAATCCCACCCACACCTACCAGATGCCACAGAGCCACGCTTTCCTTCAAGAGGTCTGCTCTTCTCTTCATCTTCCTTCTCATTCTAACTATCCCCTCTTCCTAGATTGCCGCCATCATTGCCCAAGCCCAGCAGGACCACAATTTTGATGTCGACCCCATTTCTTGGACCAGGCGGACACTGGATCAGCGTTCAACATTCTCATTAAGGAGGGCGTGCGTCTTGTTGTGAGTGGACATGTTATCTTTCTTCCTCCACCACAACGGACGCCACCAGCACAGGGCCATCATCCAGTCCTCCTGAGGACCCCACACACCTATGGTCTCACCCCATCTGCATTGTCCCCCATCTAGATCTCAGCCATCTGAATTGTCAGTAGGTTTTTTAGTCAGACCATTCGACTCGTTCAACCTATGGTGGTTTTTTACTTCTTCTTCCTTTGTTGCTGTTTGGAAACCTTTCGTTGTGTGGTGTGTGGTTGCTAGATGTCGCTGTATTCCTTATGCATGCATTCCTGCAGTCTCCCTCCATGCACTGGGAAGGGAGGCATCACTCTTGTCTTGAGCTGGTCTGGAGTAAAGACCGTTGTTGTGTAAGCTATAGCTAAGATACACAAGCAAGAGCAATCATATCTGACGAACCCCTCTCCGAGTGCATTCCCCCAAGGGCTGAGTGTAGGCCAGGGAACAGACTCGACAGTGGCTCTGGGTCAGGATTGCGTCAGTTTGTTGTGAGGAATGGGCATTTTACAGGACCACATGACAACAAGATTGGCGTGATAGAGCCAGGCATACACTGGGCACTTACACAGTGGGGGAGAGTACACAGTGGGTGTGCCGGAGTTGGCTGGGCATAGGTCATTATTCAAACGCATGCCATTTCATGGATCTTTTAGCAGGCATGGGCTATGGTAGGGATTGCGCAAGAGTAGACCCCTGGTCCATTCTGCCTAGATTGGTGCTAAGAGGGGCAGAGGGCATAGCTGTTGGAGTGGCAGTTGCTGCAGCTTCTGCCATGTCTGCATCAGCCTCGGACGAGAGCGTCACCATCTCCTCCAATTCTTCCCAAGGTTGTCATTTTTGGGGGGTTTGAAAGCCTTTTGTGGTCATGTGAATCTTGCATAATCCCAGATGGCCATGCCTCTGGCAGCGTCAAATCCTCCTTCGCTGCAAGGAGAAGCCTCGCAGCCGCAGTGAGCCTTGCAGATGGGGCAGGAGGAATATGCTGAGCTGGTGGAACAGATCGAGGAGGAAGAAGGAGCATGGGCGGCCATCCTGCAGCAGGCCCAAGATCTCAACGAGGAGCATGGTTTGTGAATCTTGCTTCTGTGTCACTTGACAGCAGTGAAGTGGCAGTTGCTGCAGAAGAAGGCGGGGCTCTGGAGGAGGAGGGTGGCGAGCTGGCTCAAGTTGTGGAGGCTGCCTGGCGTCAGGCTGAAGCGGCAGCAGAGCAGGGCCTGGTGGGTGAAGATCCGGAGGAGCCTATCGGTGAGCCGGTTCCTCTGGTGAAGCCTCAGCCAGCGGAGGAGGAGTTCATCCCAGACGAGGACTACCAGCCAGCCCCGGACACCTTGGAGCCTGACACCATCTACGTCATCGAGCCTACCCAGCTGGGTGATGAGCGGAAGCATCGACACATCCACAAAGGCATCATCTACAATGGCTTCATCTATCACCTCCAGGCTCATCGCAAGTGCAAGAATGGACATCTAGAGCATTGATGTGCCTGCTAGCAGGGACCAAGTGCTGCATGACCATGGTGGTCAACAGGGACAGGCTGGGGATGGTGATGCACCCACCAAATGCAGGCCATGTCTGCCATGGCAAGAGGAAGGAGTCCAATTTGATCTACCAAATCGCTCAGGCCAAGACAATCAGAGGCCATCAGGTTTGCTCTTTCTTTCTAGCCAAGGGTCAAAGGAGCCAGCTGACATGTGACATGCCTCCCAACGTGACAACCAAGAGCTTCACAATCCCAAACTACATTCGCCATGTCTGGGTACAATCTCTAGATTGTCACATGACAACAGTTGTTCAATTGAAATGCTCCTGCTGAAGGTGACGCCAAATGAGGAGAAGGAGGACATCATCATCCATGATGACAGCCCCCAGCCCCGTCTCCGCAAGAATCCGGGAGCGCCAACCATGCTGAGAAGATATGCAATCAGTGCCGGCTCATCATCATCAGGACAAAGTTTGGGCAGAAGCTGCAGCAACAAAGCCATACATGGTTCATAGAAGGAACCTTCAACTCATCGCCAGCCATCTATTTGCAGGTTCCTTATGACAACGAGTGGTTTTGGTGTTGATGTTGATGCAGGATTTGGATTCAGATTGTGACGGTGGTCGCTGTGCTGCCAGGAGTTGATGGGCAACATCGAGCGATCCCATGTGCCTGGCTGTTTCTTGGCACCAAAACGAAGCGGGAGTACAAGGGTGCGTTCAACCAGTTGAAAACCTGGGTGGGCATTGACCAACCAGCGCGTCGGGAGGTTGGGAGTGGTCCCAAGGACCGCAATTCCATTCCTGTTCCGGAACAGGAACATATTTCCATTCCTGTTCCTCAATTTTCCATTCCTGTACCCCATATTTCCATTCCTCGGCTAAATTTTTTGCATTTCTTCTACGTTTTCTCCAAAATTTTGTTGAAAAAGTATGAAACTAACTACATAGGGTTACATAATGGACAATTCTGCGTCGAATGGTGCCACTCGTTCTGCGTCGTTTTCATTTTTGGGGCTGTCGACGCGAGTTTTCTGAAAAAAACCAAATTTTCGCCCTTTTTTTGAGGAATGGAAAATTTTTGGCACTCATTCCTCAGGAATGGAAAATTTTTGGCACTCATTCCTCAGGAATGGAAAATTTTTGGCATTCATTCCTCAGGAATGGAAAATTTTTGGCACTCATTCCTCATATATTTTCAGCTTAAATTGACTCCAGGTAACCCAAAAAGATGCAAAATCTACATAACTAAGTCCAACAAAGTAGTTAGGATGCTGTAGGCTGGATATCATTCATGTTCAGATCAATGCAATATTAACTATCCTGAATAAATGGTCTGACCCTTAACTACGTACTTAGTGAAAATTAAGACTGGAACAAATTTTTTTCGACTTATCCCTTTCTAATCAAAAACACATCCAATGGGTATCAATCGAAAGCTAGAGTGATGCAGTGAGTGCAGAAATGAACTTTGTTTTGCCAATTTTCAATTGAAATTTGGCAAAATTTGACATTTAATAGTTGAGGAATGGAAAATGGAATTTCAAGGAATGGAAAACTTTCGGCACTCATTCCTCATATATTTTCAGCATAAATTGACTCCAGGTAATCCAAAAAGATGCAAAATCTACATAACCAAGTCCCACGAAGTAGTTAGGATGCTGTAGGCTGGATATCATTCATGTTCAGATTAATGCAATATTAACTATCCTGAATAAATGGTCTGACCCTTAACTACGTACTTAGTGAAAATTAAGACTGGAACAAATTTTTTTTGACTATTCCATTTCTAATCAAAAACACATCCAATGGGTATCAATCGAAAGCTAGTGATGCAGTGAGTGCAGAAATGAACTTTGTTTTGCCAATTTTCAATTGAAATTTGGCAAAATTTGACATTTAATAGTTGAGGAATGGAAAATGGAATTTCAAGGAATGGAAAATTTTCGGCACTCATTCCTCATAGATTTTCAGCATAAATTGACTCCAGGTTACCCAAAAAGATGCAAAATCTACATAACTAAGTCCCACGAAGTAGTTAGGATGCTGTAGGCTGGATATCATTCATGTTCAGATTAATGCAATATTAACTATCCTGAATGAATGGTCTGACCCTTAACTACATACTTAGTGAAAATTAATTCAGAACATCATTCACACATGAACCTGAAAATCCATTTTCAATTTTCCATTCCTGAAAATCCATTTTCCATTTTCCATTTAGTTAATATTGCATTAATCTGAACATGAATGATATCCAGCCTACAGCATCCTAACTACTTTGTGGGACTTAGTTATGTAGATTTTGCATCTATTTGGGTTACCTGGAGTCATTTTATGCTGAAAATATATGAGGAATGAGTGCCGAAAATTTTTCATTCCTTGAAATTCCATTTTCCATTCCTCAACTATTAAATGTCAAATTTTGCCAAATTTCAATTGAAAATTGGCAAAACAAAGTTCATTTCTGCACTCACTGCATCACTAGCTTTCGATTGATACCCATTGGATGTGTTTTTGATTAGAAATGGAATAGTCGAAAAAAATTTGTTCCATTCTTAATTTTCACTAAGTACGTAGGTAAGGGTCAGACCATTTATTCAAGATAGTTAATATTGCATTAATCTGAACATGAATGATATCCAGCCTACAGCATCCTAACTACTTTGTGGGACTTAGTTATGTAGATTTTGCATCTTTTTGGGTTACCTGGAGTCAATTCATGCTGAAAATATATGAGGAATGAGTGCCAAAAATTTTCCATTCCTGAGGAATGAGTGCCAAAAATTTTCCATTCCTGAGGAATGAGTGCCAAAAATTTTCCATTCCTGAGGAATGAGTGCCAAAAATTTTCCATTCCTCAAAAAAAAGGGCGAAAATTGGGTTTTTTTTCAGAAAACTTGTGTCGACGGCCCCAAAAATGAAAACGACGCAGAACGAGTGGCACCATTCGACGCAGAATTGTCCATTACGTAACCCTATGTAGTTAGTTTCATACTTTTTCAACAAAATTTTGGAGAAAACGTAGAAGAAATGCAAAAAAATTAGCCGAGGAATGGAAATATGGGGTACAGGAATGGAAAATTGAGGAACAGGAATGGAAATATGTTCCTGTTCCGGAACAGGAATGGAATTGCAGAACTCCCGGAGTGGTCGGGGGCCAACTGGATGCCTGTGCATTCAGGGGCCACTCTCTGCCCTGCCGCAGGGCCTCCTCTGTCCCCAGGGGGAGAGAGGCGGGGCCCCCCAGTACAATTTGCACATAGGCTCCATGGTGCAAGAGATAAAGCCGCTGATGCTGATGGAGGAGGCTGACTGACATGGCTTCGGAGGAGGAGCAAATGCTGGAGCTGATCCTGTGCATGAATCGGGACCAGCACTTTCAGCAGCAGGTCTGGGACCTCACCCGACACAGTGGGGCCACAGCTTCCGACCTGGAGGCACCCAGATCCAGCAGCAATCAGTGCTCTCAACAGGTCCCATCCACTCACTCCTATTTCCATCTCTCACTTTCCACTTCTATTGAAGTGAGGAGGGGATAGAGAAAGGAAAGGGATTGAAGCAGTTGGGTGGTGGAGGTGCAGGTGGCAGAGGCTGCCATTGAGGCTGCAACTGCAACCGCAGCAGATGGGAGGAGGGCCATGCCTACTCCAACTACAGGAATGGTTTGGCCCCCTGGATGGTCCTCCAGGAGGACCACCATCGTGGTCCTCCAGGAGGACCATCATCATGGTCTTCCAGGAGGACCACCATCGTGGTCCTCGAGGAGTTTATTTTTATACTACAGCCTGGAATGCTTCTCTTTGGCCATTATATTGAGTCTAATATTCATTTATAACAATTGAACAGAAAATGAGGAAGCAAAATGAGGAGGCAAAATGAGGAAGTATGGTAACCAATAGCCAATCTCAATTGCAGAGCACTGATCACAGACAAAGCTACTTGAT
Source organism: Ptycholaimellus sp. GST1_10 (assembly GCA_030248095.1). Classification (NCBI taxonomy): domain Eukaryota; kingdom Metazoa; phylum Nematoda; class Chromadorea; order Chromadorida; family Chromadoridae; genus Ptycholaimellus; species Ptycholaimellus sp. GST1_10. The sequence goes on from JASANA010001965.1 coordinate 27,018, forward strand.
GACGACAGCAAGGACAGCAAGGAGGCAGCAAGGACTTCAGCACTTCTCATTGAGCAGGCCCAGTGCATCCATTGATTGGCAACCCAAGCTGCAGGAGATAAACTTGACGCTTCTGCTGCCCATTCCTGTTGGCCCATCTGCTCATCCACAGCAGCAGTTGGCAATGGAGCTTCAGGAATAGAGCCATTCTCCTCCATCGCCACTTCCTACTCCATTGGCCTTATTGCTTTGTTTTCGCAGATTTTCTGCCAAGCTTGCCATTAATGCTTTTTCTGCGTCTTCCACCCTGCTAGAAAGGGAAGCATGGCTGGTGGTTTTCGGCAGCTGCAGAGAAACCCAAGTGCTGTTTGCTTTAGTTTACACAAGGCTTGTGTGGCTTACCTTGCCCACATTTCTACTCTACTACTCGCGCCTCGAGCTACGAGCATAGGGGTCTTAGCAGCATTCACTTTGGTGGGCAGAGGCGAAAAGCTTGGGATGGGAGAGAGCCTGCAAGATGCTGGTAATACGCAACGTGGTGAGTCACGTAGAAGCGTCTACTGCAGAACATGCAAGTGGTATGCCCCGGCGTTCAGCAAAGAAGGTGACTCACCAACCTTGAAGCTCTGCAATGCTGGACTTAACCTCTGGAGGCCCCTATTACACGGCTACCTGAATTCTTTCAAAAATAGAACGCATTGATCGAACTGAGGGCATTGAGGGGATTTCGCATTGAGGGCACTAGGTAGAATCGCAGCCACGCCTCAATGAATGGAAAAAAACTGTGGCAATGGCTACTCCAGAAAATTCGTTGGCACATCCACACTTTTTCAGTGGATGAACTGTTACCTTTTATTCTGCACAAATTTCGACTCTATCTTTTAATCTGCGCAAATTTCATCAGCATCTTTTAAGACAGCCTTTTTGAGAGGTGTGAGAATTATTGGAGGGTTGAGCACAAAAATTTTTGACTCCCCATGCACCACCCAGGCCACCTACCGCAACTGCCAGAGCTCCACCGCCCACAAGCATCCATCCCTTCATCACCTTCAACCCTCACTTACGAACCCCTCCATCCACCCTTGAGCCTAGTCTCAATTTGCTCTTTTCGTCAGTGGAATTTCAAAAAGGTTTGGGTTTGTTTGAAGCAGGATTGTTTTATGGCTTTCATAAGATTTTCACGACACCTTCCATGCCTTTGCTTTGCTCAAAAACAGCCTCTCTTTCACCATGCTTTTATGCACAGGTCTCCAATCTCTATATGCCTCTCATGGCCCATCACCTACCTTCCCTCTTTCACCTATCCACCCATCCTTCAGCTGTACGGGGGAGGCAGGAGTGGGGGCAGCTTTGCACGGTGCTGCTGGCCTCGAAAGCCTCCGGGCAAGTAGGGCTTCCCAGAAACTCGGTGATTGCCTCAGCCTGTCTCTCTCCTATCTCACTCATTCACATTTAGCCCACCCACATCACCCATGGCCTCCAAATGCCCCACGCCTATCATTCACCATTCACCTCTTCACACTCTCCTGCATCTGGCCAACTCCTTTTCACCTACACTTTCTAGAGCTATTTCATAGCCTACATGCGCCTTTATTTGTCCAGCAAAATTGCAATTATTTATCTGGTACCATCGGCAAGCCAAATGTGGATCTCTTTTCTCCAAATATTGAAATTGCCTCGAGTTAAAAGTCTAAGAAATACATCTACTACTAGAGGAATCTGCTTCATAGACAATTGCATTTTGTTTCAGCGCGCAGTTCAGTGGCTCTTTCCAATGCGCGCTAAAACAAAATGCAGGTGGCTCAGCAGATTCCTCTAGTAGTAGATGTATTTCTTAGACTTTTAACTCGAGGCAATTTCAATATTTGGAGAAAAGAGATCCACATTTGGCTTGCCGATGGTACCAGATATTTCTTCCACTTTTAATAAAATAAAATATAAAAAAAGTATGCTGGAAAAAAAATTTTGTGGAGAAATACTTTTGACTTGCCGATGGTACCACATATTTCATCCACATAAAAAAAGCAAAAAAATTTGTCATGAGAGGGGTTCGAACCTAGCCTTCACTTAGGCAGGTCAGACGAACAAGCCACTTGACCACACAGCCACTTGTCAAACTGTGCATAATTAGCCTATATCAATTACATGTAATTGCATTGGACCTCTCCGATTGATGCCATTAGTACAGGCCGATTGAATACCTACTATCGTCCATTGAATAGATGCGGAGGAGAAGAAGAAGAAGAAGAAGAAGAAGAAGAAGAAGAAGAAGGAGAAGGAGTTCGGACAAATAGTTTTTTGCATTTTTCATGGTAAAATCAAACGTTTTATGCAAAACTCAAAAGATAAACTATAGTCAATTCGATGTTGCTCTTTCCATTGCAAAAAAAATTATAGCGATTGGAGCTTTCTGTGACGAGCAGCAGCCTTATCAAAATTGAGATCTAGCAATAACCCCTAAAACGTACACCTGGGTCGAAAAGAGGGGCTGGGCGCTGACGGTTCGCTTTGCTCCCTCGCGCCAGCCCAATAGATTCGTTGCCAAGATTTGTTCACCAGCTCATTTTACCAAGCCAGCTTGAAATTGTGTTTTAAGCTTTCTCTGGCTTAAGGATTCAATCTGATTTCGCGAAGAAATGCTCATACTGTTGCTTAGCCTTGTTCTACTTAGACTTTTTCATTTACAGGCTTATTCACACATTAGTAATACTGTCGAATACAACATTTGAAATTTTGCTGCCAGAATTTCAAAAGTCACTACAATTATGAGAGCCAAACTAAATTTTTGGGCCCAAAAACCACTAATTTTAAGGACTTTTCCCTCAATTTGAAGTTTTTTACCATTTTGCTGTCAAAATTTCAAAAGTCACTACAATTATGAAACTTAAAAAATAGTTTCGCCTGTTTGTTTTCAGAATTTGACTTGAAAATGAAATGTCCTCTAAGACTTGAATCGTCCTCACAAATGTACCAAAAATGAAATGCCCTCCTAATTGACCATGCTTTTTGCTTTAGACCAGATCAGATGACAGTCAAAATGAATTGGCTTCTTAAGTGAACTTGTTTTCAGGCCGGAGATCCTGCTCAAGAAAATTATTATTGCATTAATTATATTTTGTGCTCAAAGTTCTGAAACCGATAGGTGATTTGTCGTTATTTCTGGAAATCATGCATTATATTTGCGATTGGTTTGTTTTGTTGCTATTTCAAAGTGCTGAAAAAACCTGGCCTGGAAAGAGCGCAAGGAAATACGCTGCATGCACTGACGAAAAAGGAATTCAAAACATGATACGTCAGAAGATTTTCTGAGCATAAAAATTTACTCCGTCTAAATTCCCCTCTCTAAAGGAGGCCGCAAACCAAGCCTCATTCATTTGCTCACCAGACCTTCCTCCCAATTTCAGCCAGCAAAATTTTAACTTTACCCACTTGTCCTTGGTGCAGGTTCAGAGATCCGGCCAGAGTTCGCAAGCTTCAGCGCGCCACCCGCCCGCCGCTCATCAGCTCATCCAGGTTTCCCCAGCCTCATCTTTTCACTTTTTCATAAACCTACCTCCTTGACCTAGAAGAGACCTGTAGCAGCCCATCTACGTCAAGACCATGTCCAACCAGGTTTTTCCAAGCCTCATCTTTCCAATCATTCAGGTTTTCTGTTACAGAATGGCAAGGGAGCAGGCGGCGTCTACCGGGTTTCCTAATCCATCTTTTCAGGCCAGAGGGTATGATTGGATTGAAGGGATTGAATTACTGGGGCCTGCGTTGGGGACGCAACAACAACGCCAACCTGCACGGCGTACACAACGGGAACGTCCAGGTCCTCTTTCCTTTTCCCCTCCCTCCCCTCCTCTCCTCACTAACAACCAACCTCAAAGGCCCAGCGGCAGGGCGGCGGAGGAGGGTGGGGCGCCAGAGGAGGGCGCGGCAACGGGCGTGGAGGGCAGGGCCGGGGTGGGGGGGGGGCAGGTGGGGCTGGCGGCCCTGCAGGGCCCCAGTCCCCCTGGCCTCCCCTACGGCCATGGCACCTGGGCTCTCCACACCCTCCATCGTGAGCGCTCCTTCCGCGTCCTCAAGAAGGACATTCTCGTGCACGAGAACCAGCGTCTGGGCCAGGTTCTTCCTTCCTCTTTCCTAATCCTACCCCTTCAGTCAGGCCTGAATGAAGAGGAGGAGATGGCTGCTTTGAAGAAGGAGCTGGCCAAGACCAAGCTGGACAACAAGCGCTCCAACCACTTCATCGCCCACCTCCGCAAGATGGTTCCTTGCCTCACCCTCACCCCCCACCCTCCTATTTCAAACTCTGTCTACAGATGGGCACCTTCTGGAACGACCTGGAGAAGGCGTTCACGGGCCCCCCGGCCTTCTGGCACCCGTGGGTGGTGAAGAGGGAGCCTGACAACTCCGACAACTCCGACTCTGAGGAGGACAACCATGGAGGCCAGGTATCCCACACTTTCTATCCTCCCCCACCCTTCCAAACAGGTCTTTCACCTAGAGCCCGGAAATTTGTGCTTCTCTCTCTCTACTCATCCTCCCCTTATCTTTCCCCCCAACAGGCCCATTACAGAGTGAAATGACCTTGAAGGGCGGGTTGGGCGGGGGCGGAGGGTGGGCCATCTGAGCCTGAAGACGCCAACTTTTTACTTTTCTTGCCTCCCTTTTTGTTTTGTTGATCTACCAGTTTAACCTGCCAGTTTAGCCTCAAATAAATACGCTCCTTAAATCAACTCCTTAATTTGATCCTGTGGTTCCTGAATTTGGTTATCCCCTTCTTGATCAACCATTGTTGAAAATCAATGGGGATAGTAGGGATTGCAAATGGGGTACAGGTTGTCCACAGTAAACTGTGAATACTGTATGTCGTTTCTTTACCATTTATTTTTATGATGCCTTTAGGGGTAAGTGAAAATTCACCAGTATCTCTAAGCTGCTTCAATATTGCCTGTCCACACTTGTGAAATGATGGCGATAAACGCTGTAACCACTTTTTATCGTCTTCCTCAATAGGCTCATCCCATACATCTGCTTCAATATTTATAGGTTTTGAAGAAGAGGGTTGCAATTCCCCTTCCACAATAAGGTCTGGTTCTTCCTCAATTGTTGGCTGAATTACCCCAGGCACCTCAGATTGTTCCATTGGATCATGGGTAGTTTCCAAAACATGAGTGTCATTAAATGATGCAAATGAATCACTCCTAGATTGCTGAGCAAGTGCTTCTGTTTGAGTGGCAATTTCGGTTCCTAGAGGTTGGGTTTGAGTTTCCTGAGTTTCCGTTGGCATAGGGACTGTTTGAGTAGCAATAGTTGTAGTTGGAACATCAGTTGTCATAGGGGTTGTTTGAGTGGCAATCGATGGAGTCATAGTTTCCTTAGAGGAATAGCCTGAAGAAGCTGGTTGTACCTTTTGCTTTAAATCCTCCCAACAATCCTCTGCCACTACAACCCAGTGACAGAAGGACATGATGCCGCAATATTGTAGACCAAAGATATGTTTTCAGCAAGAAGCCCCTTTTTTGTAGTCAGTTTAACACGTTTATCCAATAAACGTTCAACTATTGACTTTTTAGAATCAAAATACTGATGCTGTAATCGATTATGTGGAACGGAGCCAACAATAAGTATGTTGTAAAGAAGATTAACAAGCTCTGAAACTGACAAGACTGAAAGCTCAACTGTTGCACTTGTCACAACCAGCTGAGCCTTGAGGCTGATGACTTCGTCTAGTGCTAGCCCTGCAGCCTCTGGTGTCAGAGAGCAGAGCGCATGCCGGAGAAAGATCAATGTTCTAGAGAAAAGCTTTTCTTTTGGCTTGTTGATGGTACCAGTTAACATAACAGCCAAAGAGAAGCATTTCAGGCTGTAGTATAAAAATAAACTCCTCGAGGACCACGATGGTGGTCCTCCAGGAGGACCATGATGATGGTCCTCCTGGAGGACCATGATGGTGGTCCTCCTGGAGGACCATGATGATGGTCCTCCTGGAGGACCACGATGGTGGTCCTCCTGGAGGACCATCCAGGGGGCCAAACCATAGCTCCCAACTATGCCCATTAAGGAGACCCAGAGGCAGACCTCCAAGAGCGCATTCACTGGCGCGGCGGAGGAGGCCAGCAGCAGGAGACTGCCAAGGCCCCGCATCCAAGGGTGTCCCTCTGCACTCCGCCTTCCTCCAAACCACCCCAGGCCTACGGCAAACCCATCCGCCTGCCCAAACGTGCAGCCCCGCTGCCCTCCCAGGAGGAAGCAGCTCAGGCAGGCCAGGCAAAGAGGGCAAAGATGAGCAAGTCGCAGCCTCCAGCAATCGTCCCAAGGTCCTTTCCCCTCTTTCACCTCTTCCTCATTCTCCTCTCAGCCAGTATGATCCAGTAACACACTGGGAATTGACTGATGAGTTGCCTCGAAAGAGAGAGAAGGGAGGAATGAAGAGGGGAAATTGTCAGACCATCGTGATGCCCTGCCCAGTGGTGGGCCTGCGCCTGGTGCTGCTGTACTCCATGCTGGCTGAGCTGCTCCCTCTGCTGGCTGGCAACCCTGACTCCCAGTGCTCCAGCGCCAAACGACCTGGCGCCAAACAGCCCATTTGGACGTGGATCAAGGTCTCTCCATCCATCCATTTCACCCCTTCTCCTATGCTTTCTATGAGATGGGAGATGATAGTGTTGGAAAGAGAATGAAGACCTTGGTGGGGAAGCGAGTAGAGGAAAGGGAGAGGTTGGGAGGTAAGAAGAAGGGTCGAGCATCAGGGCTCCCTTTCTACCCCTCCATATACCCTCTTAGAGAGTTTACTTAAATGTGTAACTTTCAAGCCCCTTTTGTATCTCTAGGCAACAAATGGAGGGCACCACTGGATTCCTCGCATTTTTCTACCTAGGACAGGGGAAATGAGGCGGAAATTCACTAAACTGGAGGAGTTTCAGGCTCCTTTCCAGTTCACCTTTATTGCTGGTTGAGCTCAGGTCAGTTTTAGTTCAGTTCCTGGCTAGTCCCCATCTACCCACTTGGTCAATGTTTCACGAAAACTATTTAAGTTTTTGCATCCAACCTAACGTTTGAGGTTAAGGCCTTCTAATATAGAGCCCAAGTCCTTGTAAAAGGAGGGCTGGAGGAGGCAGATGGTGAAGAGGAGGTGGGTGGAGAGGCGAGGCAGTCACAGATGCAGCAACTTTCTCTCTCTTGCACCATGGAGGAAGATTGTTTTATGATCATTTATAATATGGAGGGAAAAGCATTATAACATTACGACGGGGGCTATTATGGAGGTTGAAAAGGTGACCTCAGAAAACAACGCTGTTTTCGCCCATTTTAAGCTTTTTCCAAGCAGTTTTCTCTGAAGATAGTCCAAAGAGCACGGCCAACTACCAAAAAAACATACAGCCTCATGGAGCCACAAGAAAAAAACTTTTTCTGTGTGTCCCTGGCCTGGACTATTTTTTTCACCTACATTTGGAAAAAGGCGAAAATTTTTTGTTGTCGTTTTTTCATCTTATTATGTTTATTGGATAGAGCTTTTTCTGCTGCATCTGGGATGGTAATTCGTTTTTCTTAAATAATCAAGATTGAATGAGATTTAGGCTGCTGAAAATGGTCAAAATGCAGGTAAATTCGAATTATCTTCTAATATAACATGAATTATATTCTACTCAATCGTATTATGTTTCTGTTAATTGGTAGGTCCCTGTGTTTAATAATATTATCAACTAGGCAACCCGCATAATATACTTTTGGTTTAGAAGTGGCTTGCTTTTCCATACTTGTTAAAGGACCTCGTTCCTAATACTTGCTTGCACTCCACCTGCCATGTCCACCCAATTGCTGCCCGTCAACTCAACGGTGGGCAAACTGACGGGATGCTCCAACACCTCCTCCTCCTTCCTGCTCACCTTCGGGCCCATATCCAACTCCAACACCCAGCTGCAAATCCTCCTCCTGCCAGCGGAAGGGGAGGAAGGAGGCGGGCAGGGAGGGAGAGGAGGAGGAACGGCGAGGGGATTGCTGGTCTTTCAGCCCAGATTCTCGTGGACTCCATGCCCCCCAGAACTGCGCTCTCCAATGGCTCCGCCCCTCCCCTTGGACCCTGTTTGGGCCCCCGTCATCCGCTCATCCATCGGCTGCATGTCTCAAGCAGTCGGTGGGGGGCGAGGGGAGGAGAGAGAAAGGGGCCATGAAGGCCTGGCCGCCAAAGAAGGCAGAGAGGCGCTGCGTGGCCAAGACCCTGCCTAGAGCGCCTCCTGCATGAAAAGCACCATGCATGATACTCAGCTTCTACCCCCCTGCCCTGTACACCCACCCACCTCCCGTGCATGCCCCAGCATGGCTTGACAATTTTTTCTTGGTGCATCTGCCGTGAATATCTCTCTCATCTTTTCTTGTAAAATAAACCTTTAAAGTAATGTCTTTGCAAGATCGTGAGAGAAATTCAGAACAGATGTTTTCCGTCAATGCCTGCCACAACATTTACACATGCCCTCCACTTCTGGCCTCTCTCCACTTCTCACTCAACTCCCTTCCCTCCTCTTTTTCAGCCCTTGCTCACTGTCCATGAGCAACGAGGATGAGAAGGTGATGCAACTGATCATGGAGAAGGCCAGGGGAAGTCGTCAAGGCCCATCAACTGCTGGACTCCATCTGTGGAGAAGTCCCCGACACCAGCGATCGCCACCATGTCCACAAAGACTCCAGCAAGGTCTCTCTCTCAATTCTCACCCTCCATTCCCTTGCCCATGGCTGGGGGGTTGAGCAAGAGAGGTGAGAACTTGCAGAGATGGGACCAGGTGGACTGGCAGAGCAGACGCCGCGACCAGTCGCCTGAGTGAGCGGGACACAAGTCCTACTCCGGCCACAGCCGCCCCTTCCTCAGCAGCTCCAACGTGAAGATCTCGAAGACCAGGCGCGAGATCCTGAGAGTCATCGGCCTGGCGGATCTGGAGGAGGGCATAGCCCTCGAATCCTTCCTCATGAAGTGGGCCAGCCAGCCTGTTTGTTTGTTGTGGAAAAACATTGTTTAAGATATATAATATAAGAATTAATATTCAACAATAGGTCTAAATGAAACATGGCAACCTGCTAAGGATCAAGGCCGTGCATCCATTGGCGACAGCCAATATTACCTTGTAAACCTTCTCGATACACTAATCTTTGAGGTTGGCAGAATGGACAGCTGGCTGGAATATGGGCAGGTGAACTTGACCAATGATCTGCTGGTCAAGAAGTTTGTGGACATGCAAAGCGGCTTCTCGCTTTACACGGCCAGCGGCCACTCTTCTCAGGCCACCACCTTCTTCATTGTCACTGACGTCTTCGATGACAGAGGCCTGCCATATGCTTTGAAGCACCTTGTGTTCAAAAGCTCCCGCAACTACCCCCAGAAGGTAGGCTAGCATTTGAAGCCTATCAGTGCCCTACCCTGGCTTAAGGAGTAGGAGAGGCGAGGAGAAAAGCTTTGCAGAGGGAGTGAGTGATTGACAAGGCTCTTTGGATCGGGCGGCAATGCTCGCGTTCGCGGAATGCCCGGGGGCAGAGACCTGCCTGGACTACGTGCGATTCCGCCTTTCGGCCAGCAGCACCAGAGCCATCCAGGACCTGCTGCCGATCACATTCGATCACATCTTCTTTCCCACTTTCTCGGTTATCTGCCCTACGTTAGAAAATCTGCCGATCTACTGCCGATCTACTGCCGTTCCTCGCACCTCTGCCGAGTTCAACTCCGTCCTCAGCAACGTCGACGCCATCATCCGAGCCCATCTGCAAGAGCTTCAGTCCTTCTCCGGCAAGCTAGCGGTTGCCTTTTTCTCCATTCGCCCCTCAAAAGCAAGACTGACAGAAAGCCACTGGCCAGGTGAGCAACCGGACTGAGGTTGGGGGTTGGGCGGGAATGGCCAACCTTTCCAATGACTGCTTTGCGATTGGCGGAGTCCAGTTCCTCCTGCCGGCCATCGCAGATCATCTCCTCCCCAGCAAGCTTCAGGCCAAGCTCCAGCCGTTTTCTCCTTCCCTCACCAAATTCCTTCTCTCAGCCTGTCATTGCAGCACTGCCAACGACGTGTACGAAGACATAGTGCTGATGCTGGCGGTCACAGTGCTCGCCCTGCGCTCCTCTTCAGCTTTCGCCATCAGCCCAAAGCTTCTCCTGGTGCTTTCACATTTTCTTGAACTGGACAAGCTGGCATGGGGACTGGGCAAGAAGACCGAGGAACCCATGAAACTATTGCTCGGCATCATGGCAAGCGACCCCCTAGTACCCTGCCCCCCAATGGAGTTGGCGGACTGGAGAACGCTGATTGCCAATGTCAAAGGCCCTCCACCCGACCTTCGCTACAAGAGTGCGCGGGCTCGAAGTCGGTGTTGCCGAAATGCATCAGCTTGCCCGGCGCCACATAGTCCCACTGCTGCCATTCGTACAAACCTCTTACACCTTCACTCTTCTCCTTCTTCTATCCACATATCCAAGCAAAGATAGGGAAAGGTTGGGAACCTGCATGTTCTGGATGGCTACCCAGTCGGCAGACATTCCTGTGTCACGCTCCCACTGCAAACGGGCTGCCTTGGCCATCTATAATCCTTCACCTTTGCTATCTACTTTCCGTACTTTCCTCTCATCTCTACCTCTTTGGTTGCTCAGCCTAAGCTCATCAAAATCAAATGGAACCTTAGGATTTGCTGTAGTGCAAGTTGAAACACAGAATGTTGGAGATGGTGATGGGGTCTAGAATTTCAATTGCAAGGGCTATAGAGCATTGTGGAAACGAAAGAGAGAGGATGGCTAACCAATAGGAAACAAGTTGGAGTGGCCAAAGCCAATGTAGTCTGTCAGAAACAAGTCGAGGTGGCCAAAGCCAATGTAGTCCACCAGGAGAGTGGGGATGACGAGTGGCCTAGGCCAGAGACAGTCGCTCTGCTCGGCTAACTCCTCTGCAATTCACACTTCTCCAAATACACTCTACTCCTATTCCTATTGTATCTCTTGCCTTCCACCTCACTTCTACCTCTGATTACCCTAGGATAGACAAACTAAAGTAGGAGGCAGGGTTGGAGTGGATGGGAGCAAGGGGTCAGAGGAAAGATTTCGTAGTCATGTCGCAATGTGTAGGCTGGAGGGACTGAGTGCGATGGGGCTTGGGGCTGGCTTATATGTGGTGGTGGGGTGTGTCTGGGCTGGGGGGCCTGGGAGACTGTAGGGCCTCTCTTCCCCCCACTCTTTGTTGCGTCTGCCCTGTCAAGTGGGCTTGCAGGGTTGGATTTTTGGCGGGATCTTTCTTCTTGCCTCACTGCTTTTATCCGCATAAGATCAGCTCTCAGCACCTTTTTCCGCTCTAGTCCAGACTCTATTGAGATTGTGCCTTTGATAGGGTTTTGCTAATCTACTCAGTCAGGGGATTGCGTTAGCGTCTCCCCCCTTCTTATTGTTTTTGTGCTGTTCATTCGTCTTTCCATTTCTCAATCTGAGGTTGTGGCAGTTGGAAAAGAAAGAATGCAGGCAAAACTGGGGCCTGATAGTGGCCCTATTTGAAGTCAATTTGCACTTGATTTGCAGTGGTTGGAATGAGGAGGCAGTTGCAGGGGAGGGAGAAGAAAACTGGGCCTAGTGTGTGGGGGTGGGCACTGGGGCTGGCAGGAGTGAGGGCAAGGGAGAGGAGGGAGGGGCGGGGGTGAGCATGGAATGCACACTCCTGGCACTACCCCCAGCATCTTTTGCTCCTCCTTCACTCCTGCCCCAGCTCGCTTTCTGGCTTAGGCCAATTCGACTTACTCCAACTCTTCTCTCCACCAACAACATGCAGCGAATGATTCATTCTCACCATCTTTGACTCCAACTTCACCATTGGTGCTTCTTTCTTTCTTTGTTTCATACCCTCTTGTTTCCTCACCCTCGTCACACACGTAGTGAGGGCTAGGAGGGAAATCTTTTGTGGACTTCTGGATTCCAGCTAATTGCTGGGCTGTTTTTGGTCTTCATTGGTGATGATTAGGATTTGTAAGAAGGCAATGTGCAGGCAATTGGGGCTGAACAGTCATCTGGCACTGTGGAAGAGCAAGTACACTTTCCACTTCAAGTCCAAAGTCAACTGCCAGTCCAACCAGGCCCTACCTCGCCATCTTTGCCTCTTCTGCAACCTCATCATCCTCTGCTTTGGTCCGCGAGGCAAGTGGGAGTGCCACCGGCAGGCCTGTCTGTTGCTGATTGGGGACGAAGGGCTGGCGTGGCTCCCGGTGGGCAGGGTGGAGCAGCTGCTCAACCGCGGCGTCATCGTCATCTACGGCAAGGGCACCGGGCCTGGCAACCTTCACTCCATGTACACAGCCCTCAAATCGGTTGCTTTTCTCTCCTGGGGCTTAGGCACCCAGAATTGTTGAAATTGGCTTCCAGTTTGGGCTGGCAGGGTCTTACAACATGTGGTGCACCTGCTTCTTCTTCTCCGAGTTTGTCGAGCTGCTGGTGCCACCGATCCTCAACCCAGTCATTGATGGCATGAATCGGCACAATGAACTGGTTCATTTACATTCTCTTTTTCTTTTCTTCTGCTAGCCATCTTTCCAGCTGCCTTGAGTTAGGAACTTGGAAAAGGGATTGGTTGAAGAATGAGGAAAGAATGCATTGCAGCAAGAGGCGGTGTTGGAGTTTGTGGCCAAGATTGGAGTGGGGTGCGTGGAACTCCTGCTGCCCTTCCCCAACAACTTCTGGTACAACATATCCTTTCATGCCCATTTGCTAGGGGAGAGAAAGATGGGGGGGAATGGAGTTGGATTGAGATGTACTCCAGCACCATGACAGGGGCCTTCTACTGTGAGATGATGCACGCCGCCATTCCGTGGGCGCCACATGTCAACGTATGCCCCGTCAACTACCACGACATCTGGGCCAACTCCAACCACCTGGTCACTCCACCTCATCTTTCTTTCCTACTCTCATCAACTGGTTTTGCTGCAGCACGTGATGATGCGAGAGGCCCTGGTGATGCTCATCGCTCAGCTCTACCACAGCTCCTAGACCTTTTGTAACCTCTTATTCTTTTGATCTAGCTCTTAAACCATCTCAGCCTTCTTTAGCTTTTCCATCTCTAGTGACACGCCACTTTTTCACCTTTCGCATCCATGCTTACTGTGATTTCTTCTTCATTCACACTGCCTTATCAATTCCTTCTCCGCCTTTTGCTGTTCTTTATTGATGGTCGCCTTTTCCAACCAGACCCAGTTTGAAACTGAGCTGGCCGAAATAAGGCTTTACCTTAAAATGGAGCATATGAGACCAGAGGCCGATATAATTAGCTGCGACTTTACTTGTTTGAAATCGGAAAATGGAGCTGCAAATTTCGACCAAATGGTATGATTAGGGTAGGCTATCTAACTATATCTTTGCTCAATATTTCAGGAACCTGGGCTTATGTCGCAGCTATTCATATCATTTTCAATATCGAAGCTAATTATATCAATGCTCGATGTTTCAAGATTGAAAGCATATGAACATAATGAATTTAGATGTTTCATGTGTTTTTTGTCACAAAAATGATGTTCCAAATTTAAAAATGAAAAATCTTGACGCATGAATTCATTCCTGGAATTTCGCAATTATGTTTTGAGTTGACATAGATACGGCCATAAAACTCTTCATAAGTTACTGCGGAACAGTTGTTTAGGGAAGAGAAAATGTTCTACCGGGTGCGCCGCGCAAGTTTTGACAAAATTTAGACCTCAATAAGTCAGGTCAAAAATAAGTTACATGTGTCCCGAATTTTGTAATTACAGGGTAAACTGGCAAAATTTGCGCTGCCCTCACTTAAAGGCCTATAACTCTAGAAGAAATGATCGCAATTTAATAAAAATTTATGGTTTCTTTAAGGAAGCGTAGGAGTACGTTGTGTTAAAATTTCAGGTATGTAACTTATTTTGGACCTGAGTAATTGAGGTTCTAAATATGGGTCATGTTTCACATAATTGAAACACATTTTAATTTAAATTTTCATGGAACTTCTCTAACCATTCTAACTCTCCTAAATTTGTAAATTACAGCTCATTACATTAATGAGCCATTGCGGTCAGAGGGTGCGATAAAGGCTCCACTGGTAAGCACAAAATGGGTAAACTAGGCACAAATGAGAAACAAATGCAAATAATGAATATTTCATATCATCAATACTGATGAAATTTGGTGAGTCACAGAAGAGTTTCTGAACAAAAAAAACTTAAAAAATGGTTCTTGTAACTTATACCATATTGAAGAGCGCTAATTTTTAACCTAAGATTGGTTTTAGGTTCAAGCGCTGTAACCTTTCATACATGTGGCGTATCGGAAGCCAGTTTCCGGCCAACCTGTTTAGGCTGCACTGCCCCGCCCCCTCTTCCGGCGACAGGAGGCGGGCGGAAGGGGGATGTGATCAGTCTGTCTATTTTCCCCAAGATGCCCTAACCTGTTCCGCTCTCCTTCCCGGCTCTTCCGGGCCTCTTCCGGTGACTTACGAAAGAGAATCTCGCTATGTTCCTGCTGTTACACCACAATACAGACAGAAAAATTGAACAAAATGAAAGTAGCAACTGAAATTAGCAGCACCACCGTTGCGACCCTGCTGCTACGAATTTCAGTTGAAATTCGTAGCAGAGATATAATTAGGTCAAAGAAGCTACAAATTTCAGCTACGAATTTGAAATTCGCATGCGAATTTCAAATTCGTAGTTGACTCTAATGATATCAAAAAGTCGACTCTAATGATATCATTTTAGGTTGAAATTTCGACCCTAATTATATCACCCTGAAATTAGCAGCAGGGTCGCAGCTAATTATATCGGCCTCAGAGCTGGCACTATAAATCAGAAGAGGGGGAAAGAAAAGAGTTGAAGTGTAGTGGGCAAAACGCGGGGTAAGTGAGCAACCAACTTGGCTGGAAGGTACCCCCCCGGGGCCCCCGTCCTTCCAACCAACCAATTTTTTGCAAATTATATAAGAAAATTACTTGTTTTTCTGGTGAATATCAAAAATTTTCATTGCTAGCGCAAGTTTAGCTCTCAGTTGAGGTTTTTAAGGGTACTTTTTCTTTAATTTGCCCAATATATTGCAAAATTTTCTCATTGCTCCAAGTAATCAACCAACTTTGGCCAACCCTCAAATAACCCCCACCAGTGGGGGGTGGGGGCCCCCGGGGGGGTCGGGTGGGGCCCCCACACCAACCAACCAACTTTGACCTGGGAAAACCCAACCGGGGGGGGGGGGGGGTAAAATAAACCAACTCCAGGGGGTTCATTTTTTAGTAGGGACATGTATGATTCCAAGGGATGCCTCTGCACCTGCTCCATCGCATTGGTGGTGCCTCTAGAGGCCTCCGTGGAGGGGGTTCTCTATGCACCACCTACACACAGTCTTCTTCCTTTCAATGAGGCTCAGAGTGGGCTGACGCCACATTCTCCAAAAAATCCAACAGGCTTCGCAGCCTTCCTGGTTACCCAAGCTTCGCCGCCTACCACTCATGTTATAGTTCAAAAATTCACCCTTACAAAACAAGGTGATGGGCACGTGGAGGGTGTCTGACCTCAACATCGGCCTACGACCCATCATCGCCAAGAGCATTGGCATCCAAAACCTCTACTTCAGCGCCTACCACGCCTGTCTCCAAGTCTGCCACTCCATTCAGGACACCAAACTACCCACCATCACAGCCGCATTCCGCGAGATGAACTACTCATCCTACATCAGCACTGCAGTTACTCACCCCCTTTAAATTTCATGCACCAACAAATAATGGATCTTTGCACTAGCTGGAAGAGGCAAAGACAGAGTACCTGGGCCAGCTTCGTGGGACGCAGAACACTAATTGGTACACACTGCGCAACCGCCAAATCAACTTCTCCATCGCCTACGTCAACATTGAGGCTCAGAAGAACATCTGGGATCGCGCTGGCATAGTACACTTACCCAAGCCTCTTCTTTTTCTACTCAAATCGAAATCAAAACCTTTCCAGGTCAAGCAAACCACCAAACGCATCTACAAGAGAAAAGAAACGCAAGTTAGGAAGTCACTTGCGCAGCCCCCTTCTCACTTGCGCAGCTCCCTTTTCACTTGTGCAGCCCCCTTCTTCTAGCGCACCCCTTCAAGGAAGTTCCTAATCCCCAAAAACGAAAAGACCAAAAATTGCTGAAAAAAGCCCTTCTGCCAAGGGCTAGGCCCACTCACAGGCTTAGGACGGGGGAAGCCGGTGGCAGGGGCAGAGGAGGAAGGAGGTGAACTCCTGGGAGTCCACTGGGACTGGCCTTGCTTCCCCACACTTGGCCCCTTCAAACCTCGGAAGCCAGGTCCAGAAGACCTCCACCTAGCAGCCGCCTCCTACCTGCTTCCCCAAGTCCTGGTAAAAGGGGGGCTGGAGGAGGCAGATGGAGAAAAGGAGGCGGGTGGAGAGGCAATGCAGTCACAGATGCAGCAACTTTCCCTCTCATGCAATCTGCCCGCCGTGTCCACCCAATCGCCGCCCGTCAATTCAATGGTGGGCAAACTGACGGGATGCTCCAATACCTCCTCCTCCTTCCCACTCACCTTTGGGCCCATCTCTAACTCCAACACCCAGCTCCAAATCCTTGTCCTGCCAGCAGAAGGGGAGGAAGGAGGCGGTGGGGAGGGAGAGGAGGAGGATTGGCAAGGAGATCGCCAGTCATCCAGCCGCGATACTTGCAGATGCTCACTGGAGCCCCGCTCCCCCTCAGCTCCACCTCTCCCCTCAGACCCAGTCTGGGCCCCCATCATCCGCTCGTCCATCAGCCACATGACACAGGCGGTCGGTGGGGGGCGAGGGGAGGAGAGAGAAGGCGGCCATGAAAGCCTGGCTGCTGAAGAAGGCGGAGAGGCGCTGCATGGCCAAGACGACACCTAGAGTGCCTCCATTCACTCCCTGCATGAAAAGCACCATGCACGATACTCAGCTTCTACCCCCCTGCCCTGTACACTCTGCCTCCCATGCATGCCTCGGCATGGCTTGACAATTTTTCTTTGGTGCATCTGCCATGAATATTTCTCTCATCTTTTCTTCTAAATAAACCTTTTAAAGTAAGGTTTTGCAAGATCATGAGAAAAATTTGGAACAGATGTTTTCTGTCAATGCCTGCCACAACATTTACACATGCCCTCCAATTCTGGCCTCTCTCCACTCCTCACTCAACTCCCTTCCCTCTTCTTTTTCAGCCCTTGCTCACTCATCATGAGCAACGAGGACGAGAAGGCGATGCAACTGATCATGGAGAAGGCCAGGGGAGGAGGCGTCAAGGCCCGTCAACTGCTGGACTCCATCCGAGGAGACGTCACTGACACCAGCAATTGCCACTGCATCCACAAAGACTCCAGCAAGGTCTCTCTCTCAATTCTCACCCTCCATTCCCTTGCCCATGGCTGGGGGCAGTGGTGGGTAAACGTAAACGTATCCCACGGAAAACGGAAAAAAAACAAAAAAAAAGTTGCTTTTACATGCATTTGCAAATGTATGAAAATGCCATGGAAATTTCAAAATAACTGTTTTAAACGTAAACGCTTGGATGGAAAAATGAAAAAGTAGCATTTACCCATGACCTGTGTAGCATTATTTTTAAACTGGCGCCAAAGGCAGCATCTCTGGCTGAATCTAATGTACTGTGGGTGTGGAAACTGCTGGAGGAAGGCGAGCCTTTGAGTTCATTGTCTCTGAGAACTAGTGTCAAGTGAGAAGAAGAGTAGAAGAGTGAGAAGATGCCTGCCGGTCAGAACTCCCACTACAAGCTGGAACTGGAGCAGATCCAGATCAAGGTGGCCGAGGTCCGCAGTCTGCTGGACGCCATCAACGACGCCATCGACCGCATCCAGGGCTGGATTCACGAAGAAGACGGCGAGGCCAACGAGGACGACTACCTCCCCGCTTCCCCGCTTCCTAAACATCCTCTCCCTCCCTTCTTCATCGTCAGATGCAGAGCGTGTTTTCTCAACCATGGGGCTACTGTTGGGAGGGAAACGAAACCGCCTAGGGCCTGATTCTGTTGAAACAGAGTTGCTCTTCCAAGCCAACCGCCATCTAATCCGAGACCTCTAGTTTCTTGTTGCATTGCTTCATCTGGCAGATCTCATCTAGCATTCGTTTTGTCAGCTTTTTTGCTTCCATCAGGCGTCAACTGTTAGAATTTTGGAGCCCAGTTTCAGAGAAGACTTTTAGACCCATGGGTAAATGGTACAAATGCACAACACGCATGGTAAACCCAAATTGCAATGGAACGCTTGTAAATGCCTTTCAACGTAATTGGACGGAACACCTAAAGCAAACTGCACGTAATTGTATGGAAACGGAAAATGCCAAAAAAATACCATTTACCAACCACTGGCTGGGGGGTTGAGAGAGAGAGGTGAGAACTTGCAGAGATGGGACCAGGCGGACTGGCAGAGCAGACGCCGCGACCAGTCGCCTGAGTGAGCGGGATACAAGTCCTACTCCGGCCACAGCCGCCCCTTCCTCAGCAGCTCCAACGTGAAAATCTCGAAGACCACGCGCGACATCCTGAGAGTCATCGGCCTGGCGGATCTTGAGGAGGGCATAGCCCTCGAATCCTTCCTCATGAAGTGGGCCAGCCAGCCTGTTTGTTTGTTGTGGAAAAACATTGTTTAAGATATGTAATATAAGAATTAATATTCAACAATAGGTCTAAATGAAACATGGCAACCTGCTAAGGATCAAGGCCGCGCATCCATTGGCGACAGCCAATATTACCTTGTAAACCTTCTCGATACACTAATCTTTGAGGTTGGCAGAATGGACAGCTGGCTGGAATATGGGCAGGTGAACTTGACCAATGATCTGCTGGTCAAGAAGTTTGTGGGCAAGCGAAGCAGCTTCTCGCTTTACATGGCCAGCAGCCACTCTTCTCAGGCCGCCACCTTCTTCGTTGTCACTGACGTCTTCGATGACAGAGGCCTGCCGCATGCTTTGGAGCACCTTGTGTTCAAAAGCTCCCGCAACTACCCCCAGCATTTGGTAGGCTAACATTTGAAGCCTATCAGTGCCCTGCCCTGGCTTAAGGAGTAGGAGAGGCGAGGAGAAAAGCTTTGCTGAGGGAGTGAGTGATTGACAGGGCTCTTTGGATTGGGCGGCGATGCTGGCGTTTGGGGAACGCCCAGGGGCAGAGAACTGCCTGGACTACGTGCGATTCCACCTTTTGTCCAGCAGCACCAGAGCCATCCAGGACCTGCTGCCGATCGCATTTGATCACATCTTCTTTCCCACTTTCTCGGTTATCTGCCCTACATTGGAAAATCTGAGATGGGAAACAGCGCCCTGGCAGATGGGAGGAGTGGAGTGAGTGGTTCGGATGGTGAAGGGCTCTCTCTGCCCGGCCCTCTGGAAGAACCTCCTCACAGAGCCCCAACTGCAGATGCTGCTCTGCACCATCGAGGCCTCCCTCAACTCCCGGCCCCTCACCACTCTCACCGAGGATCCCACTGACCTACGACCCCTCTCTCCAGCCTCCCTACTCCATCCCTCTCTGCGCAGCGATCTCCACTCCCCAGAAGCCCTGGCCAACCTGCCTCAGCCAAAGCCCTATGCCTCCAATCCAGCCACTCGCCTGCGCCGAGAAGTGAAACTGCTGGATGACTGCCGGGCAGCCTTCTGGTTCCGCTAGGAGACCGACTACCTTCATCTTCTCCGCCAACGTCATCAGTCTCAGCTGGCCAAGGGCAAGGCGAGCCAGGTGAAGGTGGGGGATGTGCTGATGCTGGTGGAGACGACACCGCGGGAGCGCTGGCACCTGGTGTGGGTGGACCGGCTCATGCCCGGACGTGACAGCATCCTTCGCTACGTCACCGTCACTGACACCAAGGGTCACTACTCTGACCGCCCACTCCAACACCTCATTCGCGTCGGCCTGGAGCTGGAGGAGGAAGAGGAAGGGGAGGGGGAGTCCAGCGAGGAGCAAGAAGACGCGGATCCAACCTCCATGCCTGCCCTTCGCTCTCCGCTCGCGCCCTCACCACCCACACCAGCGCTGCCTCCGTCTACGGACCCTACTCCAACCTCTGCAACCACCTCTCCATCTCCGCAAGTCCCTCTCGTCTCTGCTCGCCAGCTGCGCGCCCTTCATCATCAGCAGCAAGCCAATCGTCTCTAGCCTACGTCCTCTGGCCTTCCGCGATGCCTGGGACCCGCTCTCGGCATCGCCTCTGCTCATTCTCACCTTTCTGCTCCTGCTCCGCTTCATCAGCTGTTGGAGAGAACAGACCTCCGTGGCTTCGCCTCCTTCAAGCACTCTCCCCAGCTTCTGCTTCTCTTCTTGCCTCCCTTTCTCCAGACGGTGCCCTCCCCTCCCATTCTAGCCAGCCTCCTTCGCCTTCTCAGTCTCTGCTGCCATTCTAGCCGCTCTCCGGTGCCTTCCTAGTCCCCACAGGGTGATTCCTTTTTTTCGCTGTTTCCGCATCAGCTTTTTGTTGGACCTGTAGCTCAGCTGTCCGCGCGCTGGCCAGGTGCCATGTTTTCGCTTCTCTCAGCATATTCCTTTGCTGCTTAGTTTCAGCCTTCCCTTTGGACCTGCCATCTTTTCTTGATGTTGTTCAGGTGCCATTTTCTCAGCTCCCGTTATCTGGTAGAGCTTCGCTTCCTTTTCTCCTCTAGTAGTCCCAGCTTTACCATTTTATTTGCAAAGCATAGCTTTGGGCCCCAAGGCTGTTGAGCTGCTGCCTATCGTAGCCGGGCGGGTGAGGCTCGGCGCGTTGGGAGTAGTTCCCCACCCCTCCCGCTTATGCTGCCTACCCCAGATGCCCCAGCCCTTTCTCTTCCAGTGCCTCGCATTCATTCTATCCCTCCTCCTTGCTTTGGGACAGTAAAAAAGGAAGTTGATGGCAGAGTACATGATGGACATGATGCCGGGGAAGCACAAGTAGGTCGTCAGCCCCTTCGTCTTGCTCAGCTTCCTCCGCTCCGTCATCATACTCACCGCCTCCGCCTTCTCCGACATCGCAGCTGAAGCCCTCCTTCTTCTGCCCTCTTCAGAGGTTAAGGCCTGCTTATATACCTGCTGACGTCAGGCTAGAAAACGTAATCATGTTCTTGTTTCTCAGCTTCTAGGGCTTCATTGGCAACCAAACTTGGCCCTGAGACTAATTTCGATATGCTCTTTCAAATGGCATAGGAATTAGGCCTCTATCAGAAAGTTTATTTTTGCGTCAAAATTATGCTGGCACTTTAAAAGCTAAGCATTTTGCTTGACGAAGCCTTGATTTGCCCTTGCCTGGCCCAGAGAAGTGTTAATGTACTCTTCCCGGCTGATTGCAGACAGGGAAGCAGCCTCCGCCCCAGCACCTGGTGAACGCGATGAAGGTCTCACTCGCGGACACCAGCGACCTCGCGCTAGAGGACTACTTGCACAAGTGTGCGGAATGCCCGGGGGCAGAGACCTGCCTGGACTACGTGCGATTCCGCCTTTTGGCCAGCAGCACCAGAGCTATCCAGGACCTGCTGCTGATCGCATTCGATTACATCTTCTTTCCCACTTTCTCGGTTATCTGCCCTACATTAGAAAATCTGCCGATCTACTGCCGATCTACTGCCGTTCCTTGGCGAGTTCAACTCCGTCCTCAGCAATGTCGACGCCAACATCCGAGCCCATCTGCAAGAACTTCAGTCCTTCTCCGGCAAGCTAGCGGTTGCCTTTTTCTCCACTCGCCCCTCAAAAGCAAGACTGACAGAAAGCCACTGGCCATGTGAGCAACCGGAGTGAGGTTGGAGGTCGGGCGGGAATGGCCAACCTTTCCAATGACTGCTTTGCGATTGGCGGAGTCCAGTTCCTCCTGCCGGCCGTCGCAGATCATCTCCTCCCCAGCAAGCTTCAGGCCAAGCTCCAGCCGTTTTCTCCTTCCCTCACCAATTTCCTTCTCTCAGCCTGTCATTGCAGCACTGCCAACTACGTGTACGAAGACGTAGTGCTGATGCTGGCGGTCACGGTGCTCGCCCTGCGCTCCTATTCAGCCTTCGCCATCAGCCCTAATCTTCTCCTGGTTTTCCAAGTGTCTTTTTATGCCATTAGCAAAGCGCTGTGAGGCAGACAAAAAAAGGAATCATGGCACAGTTAAGGGGGCAGTTATTAGAAAGTGAGGAGTTTTAGGGCATTGTGATCGCTAGCTTCAAAAAGGGCTGCCGCTGCTCTCTTCGCCTGAGATTCGCCTCTGATCTGATCCCGGGGCTCATCGACGCCAATTGCTTGCCAGGGAAGCTTGTTCCACCATCGTCGTAGGCGGACTGGCTGGAGGCGGTTGAGCCTATCCCATCCCCCTGGCCAGGCCTCTCCAATGTCCGCCAGCCGCCAGAAGCAGGAGGCTGGGAGCTCAGACTCCTGCCGGGCCTGAGTTGCTCGCCGTGTGCTGTGGCCATGGTGCTTTCACATTTTCTTACTGGCTTCCCCAGTCACCCCTGAGCTTGCTCAAAGGACCCTGTTCGTGACTGGGCCAATCGCGGCCGCCTCTTACCCCGAAACCCGGTGGACAGCCAGGCGGACGCGGCAGAGTTCGTGCTGGACCTCCTCATCGCCCTGGACTTTGCCCTGCCCTCCTACAAGGACCTCCACACCGTAACCCTTCCTCCCCACCACCCTGCCATCCTACAACCTACCCATTCAGGTGGACAAGGAGGTGCGGGCCTTGTGCGGCGGCTGCGGGAACAACTTCACATTGGTGATGGAGAAGGCGCTGCTGCTGGTGGATGGGAGCAGGCTGCTGTCCTCCCGCCCCTTCGTTCTCCAGGAGCTCCTCACCCCCACATCATCTTGACAACTCTGGACACACCACTTTCATTTGCCTCAACAACAGCTTCCACCTTCTATCCATCTCCCTCTCCTCCTGCGCCGCTTGTACATGACCATTAACCCCCCCCCCCCCTTAGCCTCCTACAAAAGCCTCACTGTCCCTCCCCTTTTCCCCCCATGCAGTGGGTGATTTTCATGAATGTGCCACCGACTTGCGGCACCCCTTGAACAACAAGATGAAGGTGGAGGCATTGATCAAGCCAGTGAGCATTGTCTGCCGCAAATTAGCCTCTGCTATTGATCCATTTTTTACACAGAGCTTATTGCCCAGTTCCCATGTCTCCTGCTGCAGTAGCTCCTCAGGAATACTCCTTACACTGACTTTGTATTCAGATCAGCTCAGTCTAACTCTAGTCTCTCTCAGTCCCAACTTGCCAAGAAACCAAAGCACTACACTTATGGGTGCTTCTACTGCTGCTACTGGCTTGACCAGGAAACTCTGGTCTTGATTTAGAGGATCTTGATGGCCCAGAGGCAAAGGTTAAGGTCCCAGCTTTATACAAGCAATCCTAGCAATTTAGGCTAGGTAGGCTTCAGAAGCCACAGAAAGCTACTTCAACTCTGCCACATTTGGAGGATTGGCAAAATGGGGGCTCTTATATATTGCTGAGGAGCCTGACCAAAGCTAATCAGCTTAGATGATATTCTTAAGAAGCTTAGGGGAAAAGAGGCCCAGCCCAGCATCAGCATTGCATATCTGAGGCAACCTGATACTATGGACAGTTATGCTCACATTTTCCTCCCCAGCATAACCTGAAAAGGTTCTGGGCTCACTGAGGACCCTTATATACTGTCCTAGGTTGCCTCTGGGTACCCTGAAAAGGCCTGTGCCTTGAAAGTGATTTGGATTTTCCCTAAGCTTCCTAGGATTATCCTCTAAGCTGCCTAGCTTTGGCCAGACCCCTACATAGCCTACAAAAGAGTCCTAATTTTGCTAGTAATTCAGTTGTGGCAGAGTTGTTGTGTGGAAGTGTGCCTTCTGTGGCTTCTGGTGCATGCCCAGCTCATGTCTGAGTTGCCAGCATTGCTTGAATAAAGTTAGGACTTTCACATTTCCTCTGGGCCATCAAAATCCACCACATCAAGGCCAGATGACTATGTCAGACATGTATCAGTAGGTTTGCTGCTTTTGGTCTATGAAAGTTGGGACTGAGAGATACATGAAAACCATTGAGCTGATCTGAAGGTAGTGATTGGAGTATTACTGTAACAGGAGGCAAAAAAATTGGCCATCAGCTTTGGGAATTTGTGATATCTGGGAGAAGGCAAATGCAGAACCCCTTCCACTCACCACTGCCACTCCCATTTCGCCAATTCTGGTCAAAAATAGAGCAAAGAAACATGGGCCCGCGAGTGATGAAATTTGGACCAAGAGCTTCAGACGGCGAATTCCTGCACGTGATAATCTCTGACTCTCAGGGGAGAAATATGAATCCGTCGATGCTGGAGGCTGAGCTTGGCATTGCCGTAGCTGTTGTTTTCCAGTCGGGCGGGAAACTTTGCAATCTGCCAGAGCTGCTCTGCCTCGCCCAAAAGCGACTGGAGGTAGTCTCTCTTTCCCCTGCATCTTTTCTCACTCTCACACAGTTCTCTCAATCCAGAAGCTGAGTAGAGTTGGCCACGTGGTTCTCCACCTGTCCGGGAATGACATCTACTTCAGAAAGGGAGACTCCTGCAAGATGCCTCCATTCCTGTGCCCACAAGCCCAGATCAAGATCGGGGAAGAGTACAAGTACGCCAGGAGCTGCCCCCTTCCCCATCCAGTCCCAGCCCTCCTGCCCCCTCCAGCCCTGCGCCCACAAGCCCTGATCAAGATCGGGGAAGAGTACAAGTACGCCAGGAGCTGCCCCCTCCCCCATCCAGTCCCAGCCCTCCTGCCCCCTCCAGCCCTGCGCCCACAAGCCCTGATCAAGATCGGGGAAGAGTACAAGTACGCCAGGAGCTGCCCCCTCCCCCATCCAGTCCCAGCCCTCCTGCCCCCTCCCAGCGACGAGCATTCCATTTCAGGTACCTGGAAATGAAGAAAAAAAATGGATCCTACGATTGAAAATTGCATTTAAATGCGCATTTCCATTTCCATTTCAAATGGAATGGAAATGATAGTGATCAATATTTTTCCATTTTTTTCATTTTTTTCATTTTTTTTCATTTTTTTTCATTTTTTGCCTGGAAAATGAAATGGATGAAAAAATCCACCAGAGGGCCCAAATGGAAATGGAAATGGATGGATTGCTCAGAATTCCAGGTGCTCGTCACTGCCCCCTCCAGCCCTGCGCCCACAAGCCCTGATCAAGATCGGGGAAGAGTACAAGTAGCCCCTCCCCCCCCCCCCCCCCCCCCCCACCGCACCCACAAGCCCGACAGAGGGAAAAGCGACAAAGCCCCCGGCCCCCCCAGACCCCCCCCCCCCCCCCCCCCCCCCCCCCCAACCCAACAAACGAGAGAGAACCGACCAAGACCCCCCCCCCCCCCCCCCCCCCCCCAGCCCGCACCCACAAGCCCGACAAGAACGGAGAAAAAACCCCCCCCGCCAGGAGCTGCCCCTCCCCATCCAGTCCCAGTCCCTACCCCTTTCCTAGCTGGACTTGTGCTAATTGCCCCTTTCTCCTTGCCCTGCGATACTGTTTCCTTGACAATGCCATACAGCCTACTTAGTGCTCGTGCAGATAAAGAAGGAAAAAAAGAAAGGCAGCTGTGATAGCCGAGCTTGTGCCTGGGGCAGAGGAGTGGGCAGTGGCAGTGGCAGTGGGCGCAGTCCAGCTGCACTTCTGTGCACTTACACACAAGACTGTCGGCAACCTTTTCTTCAAAATGCTAGATCAGCAAATGCACCTTCCAATCATAAGCGCATAAGTATGTTATAAACAGCATGAACATATATCTCATTAGCACATCTTAATGGTGATCCGATTTAAATTGAAATAGATGTTGAATTCGATTGTTGCATTTTAATTAGGTGAACAATCCGCACATTGTTGGTCAGCTGTGGATGACAACGGAGGTGATGAAATCTGAGCATGTGAGCTATATTGTGACATCACCGAAAGAGAGATGCCAGACGCCACCTGCCACTGCCACCTGCTCTGGATCGCACAGCATTCTGAGCATACTGGAGAAGAAGCGGCACCCAAGTCTTGGAAAGGCAGTGGAATTCATGGTGGCTGCTTTTATTTTAGCCTATAGAAGATTATGTGAGGTGTGAATTGCAGGATAATGTTGGTGTCTGGGTTTACGGGCCTGGATTGGAGTCAGATAATGTCCTGGCGGAAGTGGAAGTGGTTGCTTTAGATGCAGGTTAAGTGTGAGCGATCTTTGAGGAATGAAAGCTTGAAGAATCTGGCTGGGCCTCGTGGGGCTGGGCTGGAAGAAGATCATTAAAGTTTTCGCTTTGGTTGTTCACTTTGGTCATTGGACCTATTGGCTTGTTGGACCTATTGGTTTCTTTTTCTCTGCGGCTTTGCCAATTTCTTTGGATTCTCTTTCGGAACAAGGTAATATCGGCAGTAGCCAATAGATGCGCGGCCTTGAAAATTAGCAGGTTGCCACGTTTTAATAAGGCCAATATTTTTTAATTTTATTATTAACTAAATAATGTCCTGCCATCCTTGAAAAAAATTGATTTCTGAGGTTTTGTTTGATAATAGTTACACAAATAATGAAATAATATGCACTTTTCGAAAAAATTTCGAATTTTAAGGCCTCAATTTTCGAGGTTTTTTGACAATAAATCAGGAACAAAACAAAATTGCGCCAAGCGCACAAAAACGTCCCGAGCCACCACCTAGGCGGACCTCCATGCAAAATTTCAGCCAATTTCATTGAAAAACCGAGGAGTACGGGCTCCGGAACCACACACATATATATATATATGCGGACAGACGGACGAAAAATGGGGTAACGGTATAAGCGGGCCTTGGCCGC
Source organism: Ptycholaimellus sp. GST1_10 (assembly GCA_030248095.1). Classification (NCBI taxonomy): domain Eukaryota; kingdom Metazoa; phylum Nematoda; class Chromadorea; order Chromadorida; family Chromadoridae; genus Ptycholaimellus; species Ptycholaimellus sp. GST1_10. The sequence continues at coordinate 53,695 of JASANA010001965.1, forward strand.
CCGCCGCTCCGGGCAGGGCGCCAGAGCTCCTCCGGCCTCCGGGCATGGGTGCTACAGCCCCTACGCTTCGCCTAGCATGCTACGCATGCTAGGCTGCGCTCCGGGGCCTCCGCACCCATGCCCTCCGGCCTCCGGAGCTCTGACTGCCCTACCCTTCGCGGCAGGCGGCCTGCGGCCGCGCAAAAAGATGACTCGTAAAATTCTAGTTCATTTGCAATACAATGATTTACAGGAAAGTGTATCAGGTTTGCAACAAAAAAATCTGCAGAGCGGAGAAGCATCGGGGCTGACTCCAAGAACCCCCCAGAAGACATACACCCCCCCCCCCATTGGGTTACACCCCCCCCAAGAATTACACCCCCCCCCCCCAAGATTTACACCCCCCCCCCCCAAGATTTTCACCCCCCCCCCCAAAGCAATACTACCGATATTTCAGTTGTATACTGCTGACAGGGCCTAGTTTTTAGGCTACCGTACTGTAAGGCGGCTGCATCGCTCCAGTCAGCCAGGGCCTACACACATATTTACTCCTTCCTTCCCCCTCCCCCTCCCCCCTCCCGCCCTCCTGCCATCCCTGGCCTCACACTCACACTTGTCACTCAGCTCTCTTAGCTCTCTCAGCTCTCTCAGCGGCAGGATGCGTTTCGTGGTGTACGTGGCAGTGTTGTGTCTGGGAGTTTGCATGGTGGATGGCGAGCAGTGCAGTGTGGTGGATGGCAAGCTTGAGTATGGTTGTAGAGATTGAATTGAATGAGTTTGAATTGAATGTGAGCGGACTAATGTTTCAGTCAACCGGCCCAAAGTAAATTCAAGTAAAGTGGCTAATTTCCAGCTGCCAGGGCTGGGACGCTGTGTTCACAGGCTTCGCATTCAAGCAGTGCGCGGGCGCGGGTCTAGAGTTTGCCAAGGCGTGGTGCTCTCGCCAGTTCCAATGCGAACTGATCTACATCAAGGCGCCCTGCTGCGGCTACAATCGTTCCTCAATCCATCCCTCTCTTTCCAGCTCTCTTTCCATAAAATGCCTTCTCAGAGACTCAGCGCTGTGGGCTGCGATGTGAGGAGTCCTGTGGCCTTGGCGGCAGCTACTACGAAGGAGCCGGCAGTGCGCTCATCACGGGTGGTGAGAAGATCACCCAGGATGCCCTCTCTGGCAAGCAGTCGGTCACTCTTATCTTCCTCCGACAGTCCTCTTATTCTCCTCACCCATCCGTTCAATAGTGCAGGGCACGTGTCTCTGGACCCACCTCGGCATCGGCTTCGGCATGGTCATCGTCGGCATAATCCTCACCAAGGTCATCGACTGCCTCATCAAGAAGTACCGCTAAGCCTCTTTGCCTACTCATTTTATTCCTTATTAGCCTTCTTTTTCGTCCATTAAGCATGAACAATTGATTGATTCAACTCTTAATTGCACGTTTTCTTCTAATTGCATATGCATGATCAGGCGCGGATATTCTGTTCAATTTCGGGGAGGGGGAGAGTGAACGATTAATTGGCAATAGTGTTCATTTTCGCGCGAGCCGCGGAAATTCTTTTTCAACGCACTGCCAAATTCTAATTTTGCAAAGAATCTTTTGCTCCAATTCATCTAGCATGCCATAAATCAAGAAACACCAAAGAAAAGACAACCTAAGGCGCCATTTTTCAACAACCATAGCCATAAAACAAGAAATCACCAAAGAAAATGATCAACCTATGTGTTGTCTTTGCGCGCGAAGCGCGCGAAATTTTTTTTTACATTTTCCATCTAAAGATAAAATTTCCTCCCTTCCTGAAAATTTCGGAATTCCCCCCCGAAATCATTTCGGAAAATTTCCCCTTTTTCCCCCCCCCCCCAATCCTCTAAAGATAAAATTTCCTCCCTTCCTAAAATTTCGGCCCCCCCCCGAAACATCGAAAAACCCCCCCTTCCCCCCCCGATCTCCGCCACCGAACTCATTACTATGCTACGCTTAATTCCTTCATTTTCAATTCTTTCACATCTTGCCAAATCTCCAATCACCCCGCGTTTGTGTGATAATCGAAGTCTTACATCACCAGGCATAATTTTTACACCTTTCCCACACTTAATCATCCACCCCCCTTTAAAAATAGCCCCCTTTTTTTGTTTTTGTTTTTCGCTCACACCCCACACAACACCCCCCCCCCCCCAGATAACCCCCCCAAATAACCCCCCCTCGGACAAAATTCTGTTACAACGAAAATAATAAAATATCCAAAAACATACAAAATACTATCAAAAGTCTCTAAAAACATTCAAAGTAGCAGAAAATCTGAGAAATTTGCCTTCAACATTAAAAACTAATGTATAATGTTAGGATGCGCATGCATTGAAGACCGTTAGAAGAGATGGCCAGCATGCGCTTCTCAGCAAGCCTGGATAGCTGGTGCAGAAGGAGTGAAGTCGAGGTAAATAAGCGTGGTTAAGGCTCAGTTCTGGCAGCAATACGTAACTGAACGAAGAGCATGAC
>JASANA010001967.1:0-26391 GCA_030248095.1 Ptycholaimellus sp. GST1_10
ATGAAGCAAGTTTGATTCAGCGGGACTTGGCCCTGTGGCAAATAGGTCAGGCAGGGACGAGGTTGGAGGCAGTTGTCATTACGGGTGATGAGCAACAGCTACAGCCACATACTCAGGTTCAGGGCGTCGCCGCTCGAATCGCGTCGGTTAGTATCTTGGAGGCATTAATGCACTCAGGTTCTACAGGCCCTCCGTTTTCAACTTTGCCATTGAGTGAAACTTTTAGGTTGACACCAGACGCCGTTAGGCTGATTAATCCTTATTATACAGAGATAGTGCCAACTGCTTTCTTTGGACTAAATAAAACCAGGGACGCTACCCAAATCTTTCCTTTTCTTCATCAGGATCATAGGACGATTTTCTTGCATGTAGCAGGACAAGAAACTGAGAAGTATAGCAGGAGCAATGTCGATGAGGCGGATTTGGCTGTGATGGCAGCACAATATTTATTGAGGCATGTTTCCTCAAACCAGGTTTTGATCATCACTTATTATTTAGCCCAACAAAAGTTGTTGAGACAGAAATTGCAAGACAAGAGGCTAGATATTTCTGTTCGAACAGTTGATTCGGTCATTGGGCTAGAATCGCCTTTTGTTATTGTATCGTTAACCAGGTCACATAATAGTCAACAGGAGCCTAGCATTGGCTTTGCTGGATCAAGTCACCGGGCAGTGGTGGCGCTCAGCAGAGCTTCTAAAGGGCTTATCATCATTGGGAACTTTTACACTTTTACGGGAGCCTTCGGGCGACAGGTGATTCAAGGTTCAGCGAGCGCTAAGGAAGCTTATCAGAGTTTCTTGTCTTTGCTGAATGAGGGACGAGTAGTAGAAAATTTTGAGTCTGTACTTTATCAACGCGGAAAGCCAGTTTATAGAAAAGGACATTTATGTTTAGATTCTACTAATGCACGTATCATGAAGCCATTGGAAGCCGGACGACAAATAAAAAGGGTGGCACAATCGCAGAAAACCCAGTCCCAGGTAAAACGCCGAAACAGGAGCGGCGGCCAATCTTCTGGGTTGGCGGCTGCTCTGACTTCCCGGCCGTCCACGTCCAGGGCTCCGATTGACGTGCCAGGTTCACAGGTTACAGGTGATGAACTCTGTAAGAGGTTTTCCACTTGGCATCCTTGGCCATTGGGCTTTGGACAAGCGTTTGAAGTATTAACGATCGATCATGCAGTTTGCAACCAAACTACCTCTAGGAAAAATTCAAAGAACTAAAAGTAAGGTATGGGATTGCAGGTGGAGAGCTGGTGGAGCGAGCGTGAGCGGTGGTCTCCGGGAACTCGGGCCAGGCGCACTGCTACTGCTGCTCCATCTCCCTCCCTTCCCCAATTCCCTTTCCCAACCTTCGATGACCAGGATTGTAGATTGTTTTTGTTTTTGAGCCTCGTGACCTCGGCCACATATTAGGGGAGGATGTAGAGGCGCGCGACATGAAAAGAATAGCTTACCTGTGATATCGACGATGTCCGAGTAGTAGAGTAGTAGACTCGTGTTGCGACCCATTTCCCGCCGTGTCACCTGTATTTAGTTCACTAAGCCAGACACCATCCAAACCTCAATTCCTAAGTGTCCCCTGACCTATGCCACCTCAAAGCCAGCCTTGGGACACCAGGTCTCACCCAGCCAGGACCTCAAAGGTTGCTGAGCTTGGAGACTCCCTTGCATGAAGGCTGAGCTAGGCTAGGCAGAAAAAGGGCCCCAGCCTATGCATAGGCAATCCGGGAACCCCTATGCATAGGCAAACCCGGATACCCCTGCCATAGGCAAAGCTTCAGTGGAATATGCAAACCAGTGCCTATGATGACTTTTCACCTATCCTACACCCCCCCCTGCTATAGGCAAAGCTGGTGTGGAGTAGGCAAATCTGTGTCTGTCTATGGCTACCATTCTCTTTTGCCTATCCTACACCCCCCCCCCCCTGCATCTCAATTAGCACCCCCCACCCCCCCCAGCTTCCCTTTCTCTCCTATATAAGCAGCCCATTCTGGCCAGTTTCTCAGTCTGCTAAGCCCTCAGCCCCAGCGTGCCTCCAGTGTCCAAGTGATCTACTACCTGTGGTGTTGCTGGATAAACTCTGGGCCCTCAACAGCCTCTTGAACACCAAGATCCACCACATCATCAAGGCCACCAGGGCCTGGTTAGACAACCTCAGCAGCAGAGACTTCTAGGTGAAGTGCTGCCCGATCGCCAAGCCGTCGCAGGGCTTGAAGGTGTCCCTGAGACCAGAGTCGGTGTGGGACGTGTCCAGGACCAAGGTGTCCTCGCAGAGCAGAGCCATAAGGTGTAAGTTAGGGCTAAAAGCCATAATCAAAGGTTGTCTGGAGTTAGTGAAGCTGAGGTAAGTGAGAACTGTGTTATCACTCTGGGTATAACTGGTAACAGTGTCTCAGAGACTGCCGTCCTCCTGATTGAGGCAGCCAATCACTACACTTGTTGACAAGATAAGCAGTGTTTGGTAGGTGGAATTTTTGAGATTTCATTGGCCCTGCATTGGCCCTACCTCCCACAAGCTGGTTATGTTTTTCATTTTCTTTTTATGGGATAAAAGGTGATAAACAGGTGGAAAGGTGATGAACTGGTGGAAAATCAGGTGGAAAAATGAATGGAAATAGGGAAAAAATTCCATTGCATTGGATTGCCAACTCCAAAAAATTTCATTTTTCCCATTTTTTTCACTTATCATGCGTTTATCACCTGGGCCTTTTCCCGCTACCCCACACTGAAGATAAGATAAAAAAAAGTTAAAGAAATTTCTTGAGAAATTCCATAGAAGAAATTTGACCTGTTAATAGGAGAATGTAATGTAATGTTAAACCTCTCATGTACTGTTTGTGAGAGGATACAGAGGGGGTATTCCACTTCCCAAAATCGAAGGTTCGAGTTCAGAATCATGATTAGGCCATCGTTTTGGTACATTTAGTTGTGATCTCAGCCCAACAAACCCTGGACGAAGATACTGGCGTCCAGGAATCGCCATTTTTCTAACACCTACTTTTTTTTTTCGGTGACTCAGTTTTTTTTCTGAGAAAGAAGGTAACACCTATCGGCATGTACCAAACGAGAGAATGAGAATCACAGCATTAGATTAGTGCGTGAATCAAGGAAGAAGCTTTCACTCCGCCCAACCGCCCGCCACCAGGTGCTTGACCACAGCCATAAAGCGCCCCAGCCCAGCCCCGGCGATCTCCTCTGGCAGCCCATACCAGAGCCGCCTGACCCTGTGAGGCCACAGTCGATCCAGACCCCTTGACCCAGGGGGTTGGGGGGTTTAGATGATGGCAGCCCCTGAGTGTGCTGAAAAGGCGTGGGAAGTAGATTGGGCAGCCGTGGAAACCCTGTTGAGCCTGGGCCATGGGGGAGGCTAAGGAAGGTGGTGGAAGAGGTGTGGGGAAGAGAAAAGGAGGTGTGAGCTTTGGCTGGCGCTAGTGGAGTGCTGAGGAAACGAGAGCGCTGAGGGGCTGGCTATGGATAGAGGAGGTTAAGACACCACACTGAACTGCTCGTTTGAGGGCGATATAGCATCTGCGGATGAGGCGCAGGTCAGCTAGAAGTCCTCACTCATCCAGAGTCTCCCATCCCAGCACCGTACAACGGCCCTTGTAGCCGCTTCCTGGAGACCTGGTGTTAGTTCTGCGAAAATCATATAGAACAAAACGGCGGTGGACTTTTTCTAGTCGATTTATCTATGCTGGCAGTACAGGGGACCATGATTGGGAGACGTATTCAATGTGCGGACATAGGTGATATAGGCTTTTTTGAGAGTTGCAAGAAAGAGCGAGTTAAATGCCTTTCGCACTAGGAATGCAGCATGGTTGGCCTGGGAAATATCATGTGATATTTGAGCCTCAGATGAGATGGAGGGGCTGAAGATGATTCCCAGATCACACCTGGACTCAGCAGAGAAGGGTATGAGAGTGCCATTGAGGGAGAAGGGAGGATGAGGAGGGCCTGTGCCGCAGCGCAAATGTGCACATTTTTCAGCAGCCACAGGAAGCTGCCACTTTCCTGCCCACTCACTCAAAGCCTGTAGCCCTGCCTGAATTGCTGCAGGAGAGGGCCAGGCTAGACGAACATCGTCTGCTTAGAAATAGCTGCTGAGCTCTGAGATCTGATTAACGCACCAGGACAAGGGCAGCATGAATACGTTAAACAGTGTTGGGCTGGCGGAGCCTCCCTGTACTATGGATGAAATTACCTCAAAACTTCCTGAAGAGGCCTCTCCTACTCTCACCCTGCAAGATCGCCCACGCAAGTAGCTTTCAAGCCAAAACATAAGCTCGTGGTCAAAGCCTAGGGAGGAGCAGATGTGTAGAAGTTTGCTGTGGCCAACCCGATCAAAGGCTTTGCTGAAATCGATGTAGATGATGTCTACGCTAGCCTCCTGACCTAGGGTTTCAGCCAGGTAAGCCTGAAAAGCAAGGAGGTTGGAGGTTGTAGAGCGGCCAGGCCTAAATTCAGGGTGTAGGTTTGCAGGGAAGAGGTGCCAAATGTCCTCTAAGGGTCCTTTTTTTGAGCTGTGGATGACCAAAAAATTGGTTTTTGGCCAATTTCAACTAACATTTTTAGACAATTCCCAGACTATTGTATATCAATCGAACTGCAAAACTGTAAAAAAATTTATGGTGACAATGATTTGTTCCAAAAAGAAAATTTTTTCAACTGACTTTTCAAAAAACCGATTTTCGCATTTTGCAAGTTTTGGCATTTTGCAAGTTGTGCAAAGTATTTATTGCATACCATAATGACGGGAAGAATGTGAACCAAAAAGATAGGCTAGGTCTTAGCCTTAAATTTTTTGGTCATTTTTAGAAATCAGTTTTTTTAAGCCAAAACTTGCAAAATGCGAAAATCGGTTTTTTGAGAAGTCAGTTGAAAAAAAAATTTCTTTTTGGAACAAATCATTGTCACCATGAAATTTGTTACAGTTTTGCGGTTTGATTGATATACAATAGTCTGGGAATTGTCTAAAAATATTAGTTGAAATTGGCCAAAAACCGGTTTTTTGGTAATCCACATTTCAAAAAAGTAGGTGTCAGAAAAATGGCCATTTCTCAACAATAAAGCCATATTTTGGTCCCGGGTTTGTTGGGCTGAGATAACAATTAAAGGTACTAAAACGATGGCCTAATCATGATTCTGAACTCGAACCTTAGATTTTTGGGAAGTGGAATACCCATTCTTCAAGGCCTCTCAATACTCTCGCAAATTGCCTCTTAAACTTCAAAACATTACTGTTCTGCAACGATTTGAAACAAGAAGACCTCCAGAAGCGAAGCAACAGCCTCCCGGACGTCAGGGGCCTCAGTGACGGCCAAAGCTCCGCCCACCGCTTGGCAGGCAGCCATCATCTCCTCCAGACTTCCACCACCCGCCTCCGGGGCGAGGTCGGGCGTAAAGCAACTCCCGCCGGCCTTCACCCAGTGCTCCTGCTGCTCGCACAGGCCTCAAACGGTGCCCAATCATCACTGCGTCCTTCTTGCTAAAGGAGCTGAACATATTTTTTAATGAAAAAAAGGCTAACTCCAAGGACCCCCCCAAGACTTACACCCCCCCAATGGGGTTACACCCCCCCCCCCCAAGAATTACAACCCCCCCAAGAATTACACCCACCCCCCATGAATTACACCCCCCCCCCCCAAAGGGTATATATTGAAAAAAAATTTATTAGCTTAAAATGCTTCTCTGTACATATCTCGAAATTTAAACTCAAGGAATTTTTTTCTAAACAACTAAATACCTACTTTTTTAGTTAGTCTATACCGAGTTAGTCTATACCGTGTTCGTCATGCTACTAGTTCGTCATGCTACTAGCATAGCTATAGTTGCTTGACATTTTTAAAAGGCTCGCGTACAACCTAGTTAGTCCTTACCGAGTTGAGCACTTTAAAACATTAATGAACTCGGTAAGGACTTGCTTTGTTTAAGGACTAACTATGTTGTACGCGAGCCTGGAAAACTTTGCGCCTACTTGATACTCCTTGTAGGCACTGTTGCACCAGGAAATTTTTTTCGTTAAGCGGTATTTACTCGGTTAGACGGTAATGTATTGCTTTTTCTGTTATATTCGATTTTCATAACGTTATTTTTAGCGTTATTTTAGCGTTTTTCCTGTTTTTCAATACGTTATTTGCTCAGTTAGACGGTAACATATTGCTTTTTCTGTTTTATTCGTTATTCCTATTTTTACCTGTTTGGCACTTTTCATATCCTGGTGCAACACTGCTTGTAGGGGACTAGCCCCTACTCCTGGTAGGCATGCGCCCGCCATCCGGTATAGACTAACTATGTTTGTGAAAAAGTAGGTATTTAATATTTAATCATCTACATGAAAATTCCGTGAGTTTAAATTTCGAAATATGTAAAGAGAAGTATGTTAAGGCAATAAAAATTTTTTCAATATAATTCATGGGGGGTGTAAGTTTGGGGGGTGGAGGGCTTGGGGGGGTTCTTGGAGTCAGCCGAAAAAAAATACCGACATTTGGCTAAGAATGGAAAAAAATATATTCTGATTTGTTTGAAGTTTAGCCGACCAGAATGGAATTTTAAGGAAATTTTGAAAATTTTGTATTGCTTGGTTTTTTTGTGAAAAGCTACTTGGGCGGTTACCTTGAAGTGGAAACTGGCAGATGGGTACGTGAGGCTTTTTGAAGCCTTGATCGTGAAGTCCGTCCGGCTTTAGGGCCCCAACATTTTCCCACCCATTCTCGTCTTTGCTATCGAACTCCATTGGCTGACCAGGCGCCCATCCCTCCAGCACTGCAATCTTCCAATCCACGCTTGTGTCAAAGAGGCAATATTTTTGTTAAATTTTTTATCCAAAATAACTGGTTTTAGACTTCGGCCTTGTTTTGCTGGCCAGACAGGTGCTAACAAGCTGTCCTGGTGCCGTTGGGCAAGTGCCATTCCCAGGCGTCGTCCACAGCGGTCGCCACCTTCGCGTACTGCCGCAGGTTCAGAACAAAGCTGTAGTCGCCAAACTCCGCCTGTTACGCCTCTCTCATTTCATCTGTCCAGATTCAATCAAGCAAACCGAGATTGTTTAGAAACATTTCCGCTTGTCGTTCTCTTTCTGAATGAAACCAAACAGATGAAATTATTGCCAAATTCGTAGAATACTCAAATACTGAAAATACTCAAACTTTTAACATCCATTATTGAATTTGTCATAAAATTTTGCTCCTAGTCATGCCCTTCTAGCGCTTTCAAACTTCTGAGCATATATGACTCCTGATAGAAATCGGTCCAAAGTCATATATGCTCAGAAGTTTGAAAGCGCTAGAAGGGCAAATCAAGGACCAAAATTTTAAGACAAATTCAAAAAAAGGATGTTAAAAGTTAAGTATTTTCATTGAAACATCAAAAATTAAGTTTTACCAAAAAACGAAAATTTGCGATTTCATGAATTCATACTTAAAACTGATGAAGCAATGCAAAAAAGCAAATTATTCTGACATTTGAGGGTATGAAAATTTTAACTAGACTATAGTAATTGCAGCGCAGTTGGAAATTTATAAATTTATTGAATATTGAGCTAGCTACAGCATTTTTAGTGAGCTGGGTCAGAAGTTAGGAACTTTCATCTATTTGCCTGACCTCCTTTCAAATAAATAGCTGTTGTGAGCTAACTCTGAAAGCTCCCGATCTAGGACATGGTACAAAAATGATCCGATCAGACCCAGTCAAAAATTGGGGGTCAAAAATTTTTGTCCATTGCCCCCCAAAATTTCTCATATCTCTCAAAAAGCTGTGAAGGCAGAGTGATGGGAGGAGATAAACCAAGTCAAGGCCTTGAATGAGTTGCTGAAGCAATCCCGGCTGCGAGGGCGCTGCCAGAGCGCCGCCAAGCTCAGAGCAGAAAAGGCGAGAGTCGTCTTGGCTCAGCTGCTCTGTCGTGAGGCGTGCGGTCCAACAGTAGCCTTCCGCAGAGACGCTCTTCTCATCCGCCAAGCACTGCTCCAGGCCGCCGACTGCAATATATGCATTGTGCACAGATATATCCTGCTCAACACACTGCCAGCTGCTTTCTAGAGGTTTTTAGAGCTGCGCAAGATAGAAGTCCAACAATTTGCTACTGATTTGAAAAAAATTCTACCCTGGCTCACCATTGGTGCATGACTTAACAAAGCTATCAGACAATCAGCTAGCTAACCTAACATAGCTATGTCCTGTGCGAGCTTCCCCAAAGTACCAAAGAGTGTACCAATGGGTGCATCAGTTGTGGCGGAAGCAGCGGAGGGAAACTGGCAAATAGCCCCTTCTCTTTTGTAGTCAGCGCCGAGGTCCGTGAAGCCCCTGTGAAACAGGGCCCCGGCCTTCTCCCTCTTGCCGCCTTCCGGTTCCTTCGGGGCCCAGGGAAAGTCCGCTGAAAATTCCGCTCCCTTTTCCTCCCTTTCCCTCTCTCCACGCCTTCGTTGACACCCCGTAGGAAACTATTGGATGGTGTAGAAAATTTTACTGGCAATGTGAAGCATGAAAACCGTCTATAGGCTGTGTGGAGTTGTCCGGCAGTTGCCAGTACCAGCCGGCATCGTCAGCCGTGGCGTTCGGCTCTTGGTGCAGGTTGACCCAGTAGCGCTGTCAGAAAGAGCCACATTGCTAGGGAGGGATAGATAGAAGATAGGAAAGAAGCAACCGTCCAGGGCTCCATGAGGGCGCTGAGGGCGGGGGCGGTGCCGTTCTCCAGAGGGGCGCCTAGAACGCCGCCCAGCTCTTGGCAGGCAGCGCCGGCCTCGTCTCGCGTCGCGTTCGGATCGATGCTGAGGAGGAGCCAGCAGGAGCTGCCCAGCACCAGGTGCTTCTCGCCCGCCAGGCAGTTGCTGTCTGCCAAATAGGCAACTACTCTTGTCATTAGAGCTGGCAGAGCTGACCAGCGGAAGTCTATTGGTGAGTAGAGGCTACTGGAGTTATCGCTGCTCGTCCTCGAGGTGCTAATGTGGTGGCGGTTGAGGGGCAGAGGATTGTATTAGCTGAAGTGGTTGTAGAAGTAGTTAATGAGATTGAAAGTTATGATTGCCCAGATGTACTTTCCAGCACCAGCAAATATGCAAACTGTGCATGACGTACGACAACGTATAACGTACCAGACTCAGCCTTCGCCAAGGCCAGCAAGACGGCTACCAGAGGAAGGCGCATTGTTGAGCTTCCGCTGGTGTTGTGATCGCGTGGCGAGCGCAGGCGACTCTTTATACCAGGAGCTTTTGATAGAGTGCATCCGGTGATCTGGGCTTTCTGCGACGCACCGTTTGGAGCAAGTTTTCCAGCCTAGGTTCTGCTCCCCAGAAAAACCTAGCGGACTTTCTCGTCATCCATCTTCGGTCTATTGAGGCTCCGGAGAGGGGCGGTGTTTTCATGGGCTGCACCTTTTCTGACAACGGGCCTGCATTACATGTGATCCAACGTACCTCGATAGGAGCGGCAGAGATGGCACCAAAACACCATCAAGAGGCAAGCGACCCCAGTTCTTGCTGACCTTGAAATTGTGAGGTGATACACTGGATGGTGTGATTACATTCATTGCGTCTTCTCTTCCGCACCTTTCCTCCACTGCGCTCCCACTCATCTCTAAGCGGATTGGATACAGAAGCCGGCTTTTGCTCGAACTATCCCAGACTCAAAAAAATGGTGTGTCGGTTGTGCAGGGCTAAAACACTGTATTTTCGGGATGAATTGGTAATTCGCGGTTTAGTCTGTAAAAGCCGAAAATCTCTTTTGCTAGGCATTTTGAAGATAGAGTTAAAACATGTGTAATTTAATGAAATGAATTAATTGGAACCATTTTTTCCCAGAAACTAAGCTTTGTTCCAGAAATATTGCCGTTTTTGTTAAACGAGGTTAATAATGGCCCAGCGGAAAAAAAACTCCCATTTAAAATGAGAAGCTATTTTGAGCAATAATTTTAAGAGGTCAACTTCGCACCAAGGGGATGCAATTTGATTTTATAAATCTTATCAACAAGGGATCACTAAAAATAAATGATGAAATTAAATTTTGACTCTTTTCATTAAATTGTGCTTAGCCAATGCGCCATCTTAGCACCAGAGATAAGATAGCCCAGAAAAGAATTATTTCTGAAAAAAAAACCTGGTTTTTTCTAGTCGTTCACTTCTACATTTTTTTTTGGTTCCAAAGATTCCTTTTCTATTATGGATTTTTTAAAGCTGATTATAAATACAAAAGAAACGAAAACGTTTGCACAAACTACAACTGAACAATGATGTGGTACATTTCTCGGCTCTCTAAGCTCAGGTGGCGCATTTGCTTAGCACAACTTAATGATAAGAGTTTAAAATTTAATTTCATCCCCATATAGCTCAAGCTAATTTCAGCTTAGTCAGCCTAATTAAAGAGTGGTTGTATATGCCGGACGATCTAGTTGGAGCCTCCCCAAGCACAGCCGTAGCAAAAGCTTGGAGGTAGAGCAAGGCGGCAAAGAGACAAAGACGCATCCTGAGGGTTCCGCTGATAGGGCAAGCGACTGTATGTGAGTGAGGAGCAGGTTTGGGCCCGTCCACGTCCAGCTTCTAACGGACACTATCAATCACCATATATCATCTGGGACGGATGTGGTCCCATCTCAAGAGTTCTGGGAAACCTGAGTACGGTGAAATACAAAACGCATCCTTGAAAACCTATATACAGCAACTTTATGGTAATTCGCAATGACACTGTCAACAAGTATATGGCGCAGAGCGCAATAGGTGACCGCGGAGCGGTATATATATCTGTGGTTTCTCAACCATTTTCAAAAGTAAGCACAGATTTGGAACCGCTATATACGACTTGTGAACAAAAAAAATCAAGTCTTCTGTTCAATTCTTAGCCGTTAAGCTGTTACTGATTATTGATGCTATTGTGGTGCATGAAAGTTTGTCACTCAAGAGGGTAAGTCTGTGGTTTCTCAACCATTTTCAAAAGTAAGCACAGATTTGGAACCGCTATATACGACTTGTGAACAAAAAAAATCAAGTCTTCTGTTCAATTCTTAGCCGTTAAGCTGTTACTGATTATTGATGCTATTGTGGTGCATGAAAGTTTGTCACTCAAGAGGGTAAGTCTGTGGTTTCTCAACCATTTTCAAAAGTAAGCACAGATTTGGAACCGCTATATACTACTTGTGAACAAAAAAACTCAAGTCTTCTGTTCAATTCTTAGCCGTTCAGCTGTTACTGATTATTGATGCTATTGTGGTGCATGAAAGTTTGTCACTCAAGAGGGTAAGTCTGTGGTTTCTCAACCATTTTCAAAAGTAAGCACAGATTTGGAACCGCTATATACGACTTGTGAACAAAAAAACTCAAGTTTTCTGTTCAATTCTTAGCCGTTAAGCTGTTACTGATTATTGATGCTATTGTGGTGCATGAAAGTTTGTCACTCAAGAGGGTAAGTCTGTGGTTTCTCAACCATTTTCAAAAGTAAGCACAGATTTGGAACCGCTATATACGACTTGTGAACAAAAAACTCAAGTCTTCTGTTCAATTCTTAGCCGTTCAGCTGTTACTGATTATTGATGCTATTGTGGTGCATGAAAGTTTGTCACTCAAGAGGGTAAGTCTGTGGTTTCTCAACCATTTTCAAAAGTAAGCACAGATTTGGAACCGCTATATACGACTTGTGAACAAAAAAACTCAAGTCTTGTGTGCAATTCTCAGCCGATCAGATGCTACAGAGGAAAATGGTAATTTTCGGGAAAAACTTTTTCCTACTCAGGAAAGTAATGTTTCTAATGGTCCGCCACCAGCTCCACCCCCCCAGGATCCAAGCGGCACATTATAGCTTTCAGGGAAAGAAAGTATGTCCAGATCCGTTGAGAATTCGCCCGTGCCCAGCACTTGCAGATACATATATATATATATATATATAAATATATATAAGTACAAAAGTTGAGTAACCTCTATAGACCGCGGAGCGGCCCTTCGGGCCACTCCGCGGTCAAAAATTAGAAAAAAAATTTAATGAACTTTTCTTCCTATTGTCGTGCTTCCCAGTTCTGTAGAAATGGTGCGAGGCAAGGTGCTGTTAGTATAAGCTGTAATCCGCAATAAGTCTTGCTATGCTAGCGTTTATCCAGAGCAAATTTAATAGAAGTTTAAGTAATCTTCTCAACTGCTATTGTTTTTACACATCAAGCTTTGGTTATTTCATCTTTATTTCTGTATCATTTTTCTTTGTGAAACATATTTCTAACGCTTTTAAAGGCATCAAAATAGAGATCAAATATTCATTTTTTTATTCTAATATTTACTTTTTTATTAATCAGTTTTTGACGGGCCTACGGGCCCGCTTCGCGGTCTACACACATGACTGACTTTTTGTCCATATATATTTCTGTCTTGAATGGCATTTCCCGTGCGAATTCTCAACGGATTTTGACAAACTTTTTTTTTCTGGAAAGCTAATTTTTGCCTTTACATATCTGGCAGGGTGGAAGTGGTTTTCAAACAGTTGAAACATTACTTTTTTGGGTAGAAATGTTCAAAAATGGGGTATGCTGAGAAATGATGAATTCTCAACGGATTTGGACAAACTTTTTTCCCTGAAAGGTAATGAAATATTAGGAAGATCTGGAGGGGTAGAACCGGCCACGGAGCATTTGAAACATTACTGTTTTGGGTAGAAAGGTTGAAATACGGGGTATGCTGATAAATGGCGAATTCTCAAAGGATTTGGGCAAACTTTTTTTTTCCTGAAAGGTAATGAAATATTAGGAAGATCTGGAGGGGTAGAACCGGCCACGGAGCATTTGAAACAATATTTTTTTGGGTAGAAAGGTCGAAAAACGGGGTATGCTGAGAAATGTCGAAAAGTAATGATATTTTAGGGAAGAAACGGCATTTTAGAAATGTGGAAGGGAGGATGCACTTCGCGGTCCCCTATTGCGCTATACGCCATATACTTGTTTTAAATTTCGTGGCACTAATTACAGTGTTTCTCAAAGGCATGTTTTAATTAGTTTTTTGAGAAAGCAGTATTTGCAAGAATCAAGAAATACCACACCCACAAAGCCTCCAAAGCCATTTTAAGCGCATCGGGAAGCACTGAGCCTTAGGCAAGGCTTTGTCAGATCTGCCGTCATTATGTCTGATGGCTTGGCGCAATGTAGGGGGATAACTGAGGCCTTAGGGGCGAGAGTCTCATGCAATCACGCACTTTGAGTCCGCTTTCTCAACGGTGCTGCTGCTTTGCCCCTTCTCCGCCACCTCACGCACATAGGTCACCACCTCAAATTGAACGCAACCTTGAATTGAAGCATTTTTGATGACTGGCTTTGAGTTTGGTTGAAAAGAGTGAACCGATTGGAAGTCCGGGAAGGCTTTCTGGGAGAGCTTGGACCAAAGAAGATGGCCGTTGATGGTGACCTCAAAACTGGTTCTGCGTCCAGCTTTTCCCTCCACCGCCGCATTCGGCACCGCTTCCTTAGACATCCACGATAACTTTGCTCTTTCTCATGGCCAGTGCAACGAAGATACCAGGATCATGCTGCGCAGGTTCCGGAACCTGCCCGCGTATCCTCAGCCACTGCTGCAAAATCAAACCTCTTATTATCATCCATTTTGCTTTGACTCAATTCCTACATCTGCTGAGCTTCAGCATTCACATTTACGAGCTTCAATGCTTCGAAGTTGACATATTTTTAAGAAACGTTAAAGTCAATTTTAAATCTTTAGATTCAATTTTAGTGCGTCAAGGGAAATGTAGGCAATTACCAGTATTCGACGCTTACGCTGACGGCGTGAGTAGCCATATCGCGCTGCTAATCACAGGTTCTAAAGCAATATAAAGTTTATCTGAAAAATGCAGACATTAGACGCAGGAGGCAAACAAGCAATGATAGGATAGTTAAATAAAGCCCACTCCCAAGCTGTTTTTGGTGCTCAAAAACATTTCTACGCTGAACAATCCAACCCAATGGCGAATGCAGCCCCATAAATTTTTCCCATCTCTTGCGCGCTACAAGTCACAAGGTCTTTTTTCTCTCCCCCATGGCGACAGTGCGTCGACAAGTTTGCCAAAAACTGCGCAGATTGGATGCAGTTAGTGTGTGCCAAAGCTCAGTTGGGTGTAAAGCTAGCAGATGGCAGCCGCTGCCATTGCAGAATGGAGAGTTGAGCAATGCGCTGGTTGTTGCAGAGGAGTTTAGGCCAAGTTGCAGAGGCAATGCCGCGTCGAGGCACCGTCTGGATCACGCGCCATGGAGAGAGGTTGGACTGGACTTTCAGTTTTTTCGTCAAGGCCAAGGCCGTGTCTGAGACTCCGGATAGGACCATATTGAGAGACAGTGCGTGAATGTGGGTGAAATCTTGGTAGGCAAGACTGGGTGGACAAGGACTGGAAGCGCAAGCACCCGGAGTGCAGCGAGTATGACACGCCTCTATCCGAAAAAGGACGTCTGCAAGCTCGTGAAGTGGCAGAACGACTCCAGGTTGCACCCATTTCCTGCCCAAATCGAGACGGGACGTTTTTCCTTTTGTTTCCCTTGGAAAGTTCTCAGACACAGCTAAACGATTACAATGGCTGCTACCTCACACTATTCTTCCTGATCAGCTTCTAGACCATTTGCTCCTTGAATTGAAGTAGGGTAGTTGGTGTAGGCGGAGTCGATAGAGCTGATCATCTCCTCGCCGTTCCAACGGGCGGCGGAGACGGCGCACATCATCGCCGACAAACTCAATCTCCCCGTCCTACTTCAGCCCGGCATCTGCGAGCTCGTTTACGCTCTTCCACCCGGCTACCCTGACACTGACCAGCTCAAGGTCACATCCACCTTCCTTCAACCTATTCAATGGCCTGGCAGACGGATGGTCTGTGCAGCAGCGATTCCCGCGAATCAGCGGGGACTTTGAGCCGCGTCTGGAGCCGAAGCGGGTGGAGCACGGTGACCATGACACTATGGAACGCATCGTTGCCGTCCTCGACACTTGTCTCGCCAAAACTGAGGCTTCATTTCAACGCCTTTGTTTCCGCTGCATTGGTGGCGATAAGTCCTGAAAGATTGAATTGATGGAATAAAGTCTTCGTCCCATTTCCCTCCCTACCAAATCGAATAAGAGTTTTTGCCTCAACCCACTCCCGTTATGCGTTCAATAATTGCTAATGATCTGTTGAGGGCAACACGCTGTTCGTGTCCCACGGGGCCCCGATCATGACCGGCCTGCAGCACCTGTGCGGGCGCTTGGAGTACGTCGGTGTTTGCTGCGTTTCCAAGCTGGTCAGACTGCCGCTGTGTATGAGGAGGGTGGAATATGAGGCAGTGGCTTTGAGACTCCAAGCAAGGAGGCAAGGAACGGCTCCTTCGCCATGGCCTACACTGCGGAGCTGGTCAACGACTGCTCTCACCTCTCCGACAAGACCCATCTGCGAGCATTTTAGCTGCTTTCAATGCCTCCTTTGGGGCTTAAGCTTGATGCGCTACTGATGTTGCTTCTGCAGCTGATTATGTGCAAGATTTTGAATGCTTGTAGGTTTGTTGTGATTTTAGAGTGGACTGGTGATTTTACACTCGAGAGATTTTCCCAGTTGAAGTTTGACGATTATAAGGTGGAATATTCTATTGCAATGTGTGAGACGGTAGGTTTGCTTTCGCGCGCTAAGCCTGAATGACCTGCTATATTAAAATCATACAATATCTGCTACCATCGGCATCCCGAGCATCAATGACAAAGAAATGGAATTACTACTTGTTTACTTTACTGCTTGGAATGATGGTATTTGTTCTGCGAAAACAGATGAATTTAAGGAGAAAATTTGAAGAAGAGATTTGTTGATGTCGTGCTTGGGGCAAATTGAAACATTCAAAATTCCGGCAAACACTTGATCTCTGAGACAACCTTTGACTTCTGAATTGCCAGCATAAAATACTTTGCGAGCACAAAAATGATGAAACGACAAACTAGAAATATGATAAATTGTTGAAAACAGTCAATATATATATATATATATATATATATATATATATAATTGATGCAATCATTGCGAGCACTCTGATTTAAATGAGCATTGCCTCGATATCTAGCGTAAAATATGGAAAACCGTATAGAAAAATAAAATATAAGGAAAAAAGAAAGGTGGTCAGAGCTGGGAGGCAAAGACGGGACTGAGATTTGCGGAGGGATTGTTGAGGTGAATCTGGGGCAGCTCCTGGCCCACTGGCTCCAGCCTCATCGGCAGCGCCACCCGACGCAGGCGGCGTCGAGGCCGCTTCCCACTGTCTCCTACAATCTCTCTTCTACTCATTACCTCTCTTCTACCACCTTCCCGTCCCCTCTGCTTTCTTCAACTTCATGGCCCTCAGTCTAGCAGCAGCAACATCAATCGAAGTGAAAATAAATACTTGATCTCGTAATGGCGACTCAATGGGAATTAGAGATTGCTTCAGGAGAGCTGGATATGCGAGCCTAGGCAAATAATGAAAGATGTGGGAGAAGAGTAGATGCGCAACCGACGGCAAGGGATGGCGGCGTGGGGAGGGAATGAGGCTGGTGACGAAGAGGCGGACGGATGGTGTCAGGGTCGGGCGAAGTCTCCAGCAGAGGACTCAGCGTCGGCGCCCCGCCCTCGAAACTCGCCGCGCTCGACAATCGACGCAGCAACCGCGACCCGCACTCCACCGAGGCTGCTCGCCCTCAACTCATCCTATTCTTTCACTCCCTTGAGCGTTGAGCTTAGCAGAAAAGCGTTTGTCGCTTCATTTTTTCCCTTTCATCTCCTTTTCTCTAGACCCATTGCTACAGTCCAATGCCTGTTCAACTGGTCTCATGGTGCAAGATGAATGGAGTTAGCAGAAAGGAAACCTCGATAAGGGTGGCCCGGGCGCAGACCAGGACTGGAGAGTGAGGCCAGACTCTGCAATTCAATCCACTGCTGCTGCAGTTTACTGGCAATTTCATGGAATGACATGCAAGAGAGAGAGAGGAGCGAAAGAGCACTGAGAAATGGAGGACTGAAAGAGCGTCAATTCTAAAGAAAAAGGCCGCTACCGCTCTTTTATAAGGCGGCTGCCCCATCTGAAATGACGGCATTAGAACAGAACAGTTGAACTTGAAAAATCAACTTAATTTTTTATTTTAATTCAGTGGGCCAATCGAAATGCTATTTTAATGTCAAATTTTTCCTAAATTAGCGAAAGTTCTATGGAATGATGTTTGAATGAAACAAATAAATTTCCCATTCTTATGTTTGCATAGACTCGTTTGAGTCCTTTCATCGTGTTTCAAATTTATGTCCGATTCCGGTGGAATAAATTCTTTTTGATATGTTTGTGAGCTAATTCCAAAGTAAATTAAAGTAATATGAACACTGAAAGAATATGTTGGTGATGGAATGAAGAGAAATGAACGTTGCAGCTGGCGTGGTAGTCGGCGCGGGCGTTGGTGTAGAGGGGCGGGGCCACATCGCCCCTCGCCCCGTGCACAAACTGATTCCGCAGATCCGTGTACAGGTCGGTTTGCGCTACCTGCCCAGCCTGTTGATGTTTCATGAATTGAACAACGCTCTTTCCACCTCTGCCACAATCGATGCGGATTCGAAAGTGTGGTTGCAGTAACCTGAGGCTTCTGCTGGAGCTTGCGGCGCTTGAAGAGGAACTCGGCCAAGGCCACGAAGAGGGAGAGGACCAGACCGAGCACAAGCAGAAGGAAGGGCCCGGAGACCTGGCCCAGAACCAGAGCCTGTCGCTCCTCCTGCAATCGGCTCAGGCCAGGAGTGTTCAATGAAGCCCAAGAACGATGGTGGGGGACACAGGAGGCCAAAGATGAATCTCAATGGGAGGAAAGAGTAGAAGATGGGGGAGAAGCCGAATGGAGGATGGCAAGCTAAACTGGGAGCAAAACGGGCATCGCACTAAAATGGGCAAGAAATGAACTGGCACGAAACGCCCTTTCATACCATCTCCAAACATGCAATCAAGATGCCATGTGCTAGGAATAAGGCGTTGAGGAAGCAAGGTTGGCTGAATAAAGGCTGGGTGCAAAGGTGGGGGAGGAAGGAATGAGTCGGGAGCGGACCTTGACTTGTGAGGCGGAGCGTTTGCAGTTGAGACTTTCAGAGCGCCACCACATGTTTTTGGCGTGAGTGATGAAGCCGCCGTCGGCGTAAGCCAGAATTCGCGCCGACATTTTGTCCACCCATGGCGAGCCTACCAATTGCCATTTTAAGAAGCGTTTTCTAAAAAACAGCCAGAATCGGGCGGATTTAAATTTTTTGACCCACCTTTATATTGCGGAATCTGAATTTCCATGCATTTTTATGTAAATTCACCAATTTTGGACCAATCAAAGAACAGTCAGAAATGGGCTCACAACGGCTCCAAACGTGAAGGGAGGTCAAAATTTTGTGAAAATTTGAGTTTTGCTGAGTTCAAGTCACAAAACCTGGCATTTCCTGGATGTTTTCACTAAAAACCCATACATTATGGGTAGCAATCGTAAGCTTAAAATCTAAGGAGTATCGATTCAGGCCAGTGAAATCAAATTTCAAGACCAAAAATTGTTTGGTAACTTTTGCCCCATGTTATGTCATAGGGCAAATTTTCTAGTTCACATCAAACTTTGTATAATTTTTCAAGTTTGTTGCAAAAACTGAGCAAGTTTTATGAATAGGTACTTGCCTAATGGTTTTCCCTTAGCAAAAGTATCCCTATGTTATATCATAGGGCGAATCTTTGGGTTGATCTAGAAAGGCCTCAATAGTGTTATGGGCCAACACCCTTTTAAAATATTCTGGGTGTTTTCTGGACCAAAATAGCGTGGGAAATTCGCAAATCACGGGACATATGCGAAAATAATGATTTTTTGAAAAATTTTGAAAATTGAGGTTTTGGTTAATGGTGAAAACAATCAGGAAATGTGACTTGAATCAGGTTGATTTGAATAATGTGACAATCAGGTTTTGTGACCTGAATTCACCAAAATTTGAACCACCCTTCCCATTTTGAGATGTTGTGAGCCTATTTCTGAGTATTTTCGCCCAAATTTGGTGGATTTAAATAAAAATGTATGGAGATTCAGATTCTGCAATAAAAAAGGGGATCAAAAATTTATCTCCGCCCCTCTTTGTAGGATTCTTGAGTCTACCAAAAAAACACCTCTTAAGTTTACACGTTC
Organism: Ptycholaimellus sp. GST1_10; assembly: GCA_030248095.1. Taxonomy (NCBI): domain Eukaryota; kingdom Metazoa; phylum Nematoda; class Chromadorea; order Chromadorida; family Chromadoridae; genus Ptycholaimellus; species Ptycholaimellus sp. GST1_10. The sequence goes on from JASANA010001967.1 coordinate 19,106, forward strand.
TTAAAAACAATTCTCTATTCCAATTTATTACAGCACCGGTGGTAAACTTTGAGTATTACTATATTTGCCTGCACTATTTGTGATGCTGACCCTTCTTGAAGGCGATGCCGTAGCCTTTGGAGCCCATGACCATCTGGGAGACCTGGGTGAGGTTGCAGTTCTGGAGGACCTCGAACTCCAGCGAGGTGGACTCCATGAGGAAGACGTAGTCCTCGTTCACCACCCGCCTCACACCCTCCACATTGTGATGCTGACCCTTCTTGAAGGCGATGCCGTAGCCTTTGGAGCCCATGACCATCTGGGAGACCTGGGTGAGGTTGCAGTTCTGGAGGACCTCGAACTCCAGCGAGGTGGACTCCATGAGGAAGACGTAGTCCTCGTTCACCACCCGCCTCACACCCTCCACATTGTGATGCTGACCCTTCTTGAAGGCGATGCCGTAGCCTTTGGAGCCCATGACCATCTGGGAGACCTGGGTGAGGTTGCAGTTCTGGAGGACCTCGAACTCCAGCGAGGTGGACTCCATGAGGAAGACGTAGTCCTCGTTCACCACCCGCCTCACACCCTCCACATTGTGATGCTGACCCTTCTTGAAGGCGATGCCGTAGCCTTTGGAGCCCATGACCATCTGGGAGACCTGGGTGAGGTTGCAGTTCTGGAGGACCTCGAACTCCAGCGAGGTGGACTCCATGAGGAAGACGTAGTCCTCGTTCACCACCCGCCTCACACCCTCCACATTGTGATGCTGACCCTTCTTGAAGGCGATGCCGTAGCCTTTGGAGCCCATGACCATCTGGGAGACCTGGGTGAGGTTGCAGTTCTGGAGGACCTCGAACTCCAGCGAGGTGGACTCCATGAGGAAGACGTAGTCCTCGTTCACCACCCGCCTCACACCCTCCACATTGTGATGCTGACCCTTCTTGAAGGCGATGCCGTAGCCTTTGGAGCCCATGACCATCTGGGAGACCTGGGTGAGGTTGCAGTTCTGGAGGACCTCGAACTCCAGCGAGGTGGACTCCATGAGGAAGACGTAGTCCTCGTTCACCACCCGCCTCACACCCTCCACATTGTGATGCTGACCCTTCTTGAAGGCGATGCCGTAGCCTTTGGAGCCCATGACCATCTGGGAGACCTGGGTGAGGTTGCAGTTCTGGAGGACCTCGAACTCCAGCGAGGTGGACTCCATGAGGAAGACGTAGTCCTCGTTCACCACCCGCCTCACACCCTCCACATTGTGATGCTGACCCTTCTTGAAGGCGATGCCGTAGCCTTTGGAGCCCATGACCATCTGGGAGACCTGGGTGAGGTTGCAGTTCTGGAGGACCTCGAACTCCAGCGAGGTGGACTCCATGAGGAAGACGTAGTCCTCGTTCACCACCCGCCTCACACCCTCCACATTGTGATGCTGACCCTTCTTGAAGGCGATGCCGTAGCCTTTGGAGCCCATGACCATCTGGGAGACCTGGGTGAGGTTGCAGTTCTGGAGGACCTCGAACTCCAGCGAGGTGGACTCCATGAGGAAGACGTAGTCCTCGTTCACCACCCGCCTCACACCCTCCACATTGTGATGCTGACCCTTCTTGAAGGCGATGCCGTAGCCTTTGGAGCCCATGACCATCTGGGAGACCTGGGTGAGGTTGCAGTTCTGGAGGACCTCGAACTCCAGCGAGGTGGACTCCATGAGGAAGACGTAGTCCTCGTTCACCACCCGCCTCACACCCTCCACATTGTCTGCAATGCCCAGCCCACCTTCCGCCCCTCCTGTTCGGCCGGGGGGATGGGGTAAGAATTCACTGCGGACAAACACGGAGCGCTTACGTGAGGCCACCGCCATGCCAGCCCAGATGGCTTGGAACGTGGGAATGCGCGACTCCTGCAAACGCCCGCTTGCCAACCAAGGACTCCCATGCTCTAAACTAAAAGAATACGAGCCAACATAAAATTCAAATTAAGTTTACTCCGATTTCGCTAAGGATGATATGAAAAAGACATGGAATAAGAATGCGAATGTGGTTCGTGCGTATGCCAAATGATCGTAACTGCTTTGTGCCAATATAATCAGAGAAATATATGGGGAAGACCAATGAATATGAATTCAGAGGCGGCGTTTTGGAGTGGTGACAGGTTTGTTTTTCTTCAACTTTGACTTAACTTTCAAAGTAAATGGGAACCTTAAGAAAGCCAGCAGTGGAGCCATTGGCTAGTGCCCCGTAGGTAAACTGACTCTGGTTAACCAGATCATCGAAGCTGGCCAATGGGAGCGTGCTCCGATCCACCGTCAACACCGCCGCAAACTAAATAGCACAGAAACGCATACATCATTACAGCTTTTTTGATAGTTAGATTAGTTTTACAGTTGAAGGTTGTAAGTTTTTTCCAATTTTTTATTTGTTAAAAATAGATGAAGGCCAACGGTTTACTTTATATACGATTAAAATCATAAAATATTTTACGCGTCAAGATATTTTCCTTCCTCATGTTGATCTAGCATTTTTTAAGTTATTTATTTATAAGCATGAAAATTAAACAATTTACAATTTCAATTAAATTTAACACAAGCCAGATCTTACGAAAAAAAGTCTAAAAGTTGATAGGATTTTTGACCGCGGGGCAGCCCGAAGGGCTGCTCCGCGGTCTATATAGGTTACTGAACTTTTGTCCTGAATATATATATATATATATATATATATATATATATATATATCTGGAAATGCTGTCCACGGGCGAATTCTCAACGGATTGGGACAAACTTTTTTTTTCCTGAAAGGTAATGTTATTTTAGGAAGATCTGGAGGGGTAGACCCGGAATTTTAGCATTTGAAACATTACTTTTTTGGGTAGAAAGGTTGAAAAATGGGGTATGCTGTAAAATGCTCAATTCTCAACGGATTTTGACAAACTTTTTTTTTCCTGAAAGGTAATTATATTTTAGGTAGATCTGGAGGGGTAGAACTGATCCCGGAGCATTTGAAACATTACTATTTTGGGTAGAAATTTTGAAAAATGGGGTATGTTGAGAAATGGCGAATTCTCAACGGATTTGGACAAACTTTTTTTTTGCTGAAAGGTAATAACATTTTAGGAAGATCTGGAGGGGCGGAACTGGTCCCGGAACATTTGAAACATTACTTTTTTGGGTAGAAAGTTTGAAAAATGGGGTATGTTGAGAAATGGTGAATTCTCAATGGATTTGGACAAACTTTTTTTTGCTGAAAGGTAATAACATTTTAGGAAGATCTGGAGGGTTGGAACTGGTCCCGGAGCATAGGAAACATAACTTTTTTGGGTAGAGATTTTGAAAAATAGGGTATGTTGAGAAATGGCGAATTCTCAATGGATTTGGACAAACTTTTTTTTGCTTAAAGTTAATTAAATTTTAAGAATATCTGAGAATTCTGAGAAAGGAAGAATTCTCTACGTATTTAGACAAATCTTTTTTTAACTGAAAGGTAATAAAATTCTGCAAAGTTCCGGAGAGGTGGAGTTGGTCCTCGACATTTTGAAACATCACATCTTTGGGTAAAACTCATAAAAATCCAGATTTATGGGGTGTTTAGCTCCACGGTCACCTATTGCGCTCTGCGCCATATACTTGTTGTTCAGATTATCCCATTTTAATCCCAATCCTTTCGTGCAACTGTTAGCTGGGGTGACCTTGGCAGTGTAGGTTGAAATGAGGACGAGTGAGAAGACCCAGAAGATGCCGGACAGAAGGCGAGTGGAGGTTGCCTTGGGCGAAAATTCGCAGCCAGCCCGGAACAGGATGCACATCAGGTACCACGTCGTATTCTGCCACCCACCACACACCTTTTCTCCACTCACTAGCAAGCTGTAGCAGAAGCTTGGCATATATTTCAGTTGCATTTCGTTTCAGTTTCCCGGAAGAATCTGAGGAGGAACCATAAAGTTGAAGATTTTGGGCGCATTTTCGGGGCAGGAGGACAGGGACTCGGCCACCTGCGGGGCCGCAGTCGCCAGGCCCAAATCGTTCACTTGCAAACGCGGCAGACTCGACCTGCTCAAACAGCTTCTTATTTTCTTTCACCTCCTGGTTTTGGAGTAGACCGTTTGGGCGAAGGCAGAGGGAAGAAAGTGAAGCAAAGACCTGAGGGGTGAGGTAGGCGGGTCAGGGTTGGCAGCGCGAAGGGCGTGTAGCTTGAGGAGCGGCGGTGCGTTGCGGGCGGAGGAGGGTGGAGAGGTGATGGGGGTCCCGAGACCGTTGGCCAGAGTCTCCCGCGTCTCCGATCCGTTCAGCTCTCCTGGTCCGCCCTTTGCCAGCACCATACGTCTGCCAGCCCACACTCATCCCATTTCTTGCCAATGTAGATAGGAGGATTGGGATAGTTTCTACCGGGGGGGGGGGGGGGGGGACGGGAGTCTTCGCGGTTTTTAATATATTATAGCATATTAAAAACCGCGAAGACTTCGTTCCCCCCCCCCCCCCGTACCCTAACTGGTTTGTTCCAGATGTTAAACGAGCATTTGTTCTTATTGAGGCAAGGGATGATGGGTTTTGCAGAATGGGTAGTAAAAGGGACCCTTCGTAGGGCGTAAGCTGAGCGACGAAGAATAGAGCAAGGATGGAGATGCAGATGGCAGCGAGGATGGAGAACCAGAGGCTGGGCTCGATCGGGTACAGGAAGGCTGTCATGTGCGGCACTGACGCGTCCTGCAAGCCAAACCATCCCTCTTCCTTCCGTTTCTGAACAGGGGCCGCACATCCCCGCGCTACAGTGAAACGGGCACTCAGGGAGCGGTGTTTAAAGCAGCCTCTCTACTTTTCCAGGTTCACAAACTACTCAGCTGAAAAAAGGGGGCATTGGTTGGACCATGCAGGGCTGGGTGCTACTGGTGGGATGAGACTACGCCACATTTGCCTTCTAAGGCAGTCTTACTTTTCCGCCTGGCGTGATGCCAAACAAACGATGCGCCATGTCCAAAATCTACAACGGCACACTGGGATGCGCTGAATTGATGTTCGGGGTGCAGTGATCAGGCGAAAGAAAGGAGCTGGAGCCTACTGCTGCGTGCGAGCTGGGCTGAGCAACAGATCAAACTATTTGCCAAAGCTGCAGAGAGCGAAAATTTCCTTTCAGAGAGATCTTCACTGGTCAACACTGCTAGAAAATTCTATCAAGTCTTTTGGTTCGCCTGGTAAACATAGCTGGCCTTGCTGGCCAATGGGAAGCGCGTATAGGACGACAATCTTTGGTCAAGCAAGGCATAGGCAAGCGGATGCTTGTAGAGGCCTACAGAGCGTGCATTGAGCTCGTCGAGGACAAAAAGTGTACTCTGGGTGAGCTTTGATACGGCTGCTCCTCTACCGGCTGCAAAACTTCCAACACTGCGCCCACCAACTGGCTCATATTTGTCAGGGTTCAGGTTTTTGAAGCATCTTAGGTGGGACAAAAACACTCTTAATTTTGCACTTCTGCATTTATGGAGCAATTTGGCTCACTCAACCATATTTCACTTCTTAAAATTATGGTTCTTCTGTAGCGGAAAGCAGCCCTAAAAGGCACAGAAATAACGACCTCAGCACAGATGGACGAGCCACCGTCCGCCTCCTCAGACACGAATCTCATTCATCCAGACAGCAGACAATCGATCAGCAAATCGCAAAAGCAAGCACCCCTCAAACCTCCAGCTCCCACGCGTCGGAACACTCCCGCGTTCCATCCCTGAGATCCGCAAATCGCGGCCAACGCCTTCCGCCATCAACAATCGTTCCATCGATACCCAGCTCAGCAAGGCCAAACCAAGCAGCGAACAACAATCACGAGCATCCTCCAACAGAACAGAGAACCGATACGAACTCGAGCACGGCACAAGAACGATGCAGAAGCCAAACGCGACCCGCGGTCGTCCAGCAAGAGGTCCAATTTTCACCACCTCATCCTCTTAGGAAATATAAAGAGCTCGATCTGAATATCTGAAGCGAAACCGACAGCGAGAAGCAGCAATGCCGCTTAGAAACACGAGAAATCAACACCTCAGCCCACAGGATCACCACACCATCCGCCTCCCATCACTACAACCAAACTCTACACTCTCATCAACACAAACAAACATAAAAATCTCAAAAAAATCAAACAACCCCTCAACACCTCCCACCACCCCCCCACAACACCCCTCCATCCACCACATCATCCCACCCCCACCCCCATCACAACATCCTAACACACACACCAACAAAACACCCCCCCCCCCACCCCCCCCCCCCCCCCCCCCCTTCCTCTCTCCAATGTTTGGTTGCAATCTTTCACCACTGAAGATGAGGGCAAATACTGTAGCATAGGTCGGCCAAGCAGAAGGGAAGAAAGAGGTGGAAGCAGTGGGGGAAAGAGGCGAACCATGCGCTGGTACTGATGGCTGAGGCGGGAGGTGGAGGAGCCATTGACTTGGATGGTTCTAGAGCGCGACATCCACTCAGCATTCTGCACTGCCACCACACATCAAGCACTCGCCTAATTTCAAACTTCAAGCAGAGGAGTTCCCGAATGTTATAGAGCCTAGTCTTCGGTGGCATTTCTTCCTGCCCTCATTCCAGCTGTAGCATAAACGTCCTACCCGATGAACACTCTTGTCCTGGCGATCCAGCTCAAAGAGGCTGAAGTTCATGTGCGCCCGCACAAAAGCGTTGCCCTGTCGCCTAGTTTCCAGAGCCCCCACTGCTCCCTCGCCTTTCTGCAATCCCCTCCATTCAAACACCTATGAGGTGCAAACAAGAAGGATAAGCCAAACGATGCTCTGCATGGCGACGAGGAGTTTGAGGCCGAAATGGGACTTGCGGGGCGGGCGAACTTTGTCGGGCGGCGCCACAAACTCTTTCGACGGCGTCGGTGCATAGCAGCGAGCGGCGAACCTGAACTTTTACTTTTTAAAACTTATCTTTTCAAAGCCATTTTGTCTGGCTGCCTACCTCTGCCTCTCCAGGTTGTAGCCTTCGCGACGGGAGCCGTGTAGGTAGGCCTGTGTCAGCGTTAGAACCCCGTCGAAATCCAGCAGCATTTCCTACTGCAATTATCTGTTCTGCTGGTGGAAATTTTGAGAGATAGAAAGAATCAAAGTAGGACCTCTCCCAAGTAGCTGTCCGGCCTGCCCGCTCACTCCAGAACTCCATGAGGGCGCGGATCAGCTCCTGTTTGATGGAGGCGAGGCGGCCGTCCCCCTCGAAGGGAAGGCTGGAGGCCGGAGATGCGAACGCGGTTGCGGTGGCTGTACCACTCCCAGTTGTAGGTCTCTGGCAGATTCCTCAAAATTTTAGTTTTTTTTTATTAGACGGA